>JAWZYU010000003.1:37407833-37639833 GCA_038380435.1 Ryuthela nishihirai | reverse complement strand
GCAAAAACTCGATTATTCGGATTAATTGGGGATGTAGGAAATTCGGATAATCTAAAATTAGGATAATCAGTTTCAAAGTTGGGTTTGTTTTACCTCTGAGCATCACTTTTTTGTACACAATGGGCTAAATGACCAGGTCACAAGGACCTCTGAAAGCTCAGAGAAGGGGACCATTGGGACAAGCTGCTGGGAGACAGATGATAGCCTACGGTCAAGGCCACCTTGCGTCGCACACGGGGTCACGGCTTAACGTCCCATCCGACGGACGGCGGCCTTCCCAATCGGTGTCCCGTACTGACGGTGGGCAGTTTTGCGGAGATAAATCTCAACGCTGACCCAACTGGGACTCGAACCTGGGAACTGCAGATTACCAGCCTGGCGCGCTACCGACTGAGCCACCCAAATCAATTTCCATGTAAAGCAAATATATATTAATTTTTATAAATTAAGTCAATAGGCAGATAACGTCAAAGCTGTATGACTTCTAAAATAAGTTTTTTCGTTCTGAAAAATATGATTGCAGATAAAGATCTCAATCAAATAAATCAATATCTCGATTTCCAACAATATTCGTTCAGTATTTAATGAGTTATGGAAGTTTGAATATTTAACAACAGCAATGCCAGTTTTAAGAAACTTATACAAAACTGATGAATAGTGAAAGAATTCTTTACACATTTTCTAAACTACAGTAAATTAATTAGCTTCTGAAGTCAATTTTTGTGACTGGCATTGTTATTGTTAAATATTCAAACTTCCATAACTCATTAAATACTGAACGAATATTGTTGAAAATCGAGATATTGATTTATTTGATTGAGATACGTGTCTTTGGCTAGTGTAGAGACTTGGAAACAGTGGCCCTGGCAATTCAATACGTATTTATGGATGAGTCATTGGTACAGTCGATTTTTTTAGAAATTAGTGATCTTTTTTTTTAGAAATTAGTGACCGTCGTGTCACGTGACAGACGGTTGCCAGATCACTAATTTCTCAAAAAAAACGTTGCCAGATATTTTTTCTGAATTCTGCAATCAACCATAGTGTTCGGATATTTTTTAATACATATAATGCGTATGAATATATAATGCAATGAACATGGAGCGTATGCAGTTACCGTTCACAGCAAACTGGAACAGTTGCGGTTAATGTTCACAGCACATTGGATCGTGTGAGCTCACAAAGACCTGGATCGTGTGGGCTCACTCACGGAAATATTGAGCGTGTGCAGTTACCGTTCACAGCAAACTGGAACGGTTGCGGTTAATGTTCACAGCACATTGGATCGTGTGAGCTCACAAAGACCTGGATCGTGTGGGCTCACTCACAGAAATATTGAGCGTGTGCAGTTACCGTTCACAGCAAACTGGAACGGTTGCGGTTAATGTTCACAGCACATTGGATCGTGTGAGCTCACAAAGACCTGGATCATGTGGGCTCACTCACGGAAATATTGAGCGTGTGCAGTTACCGTTCACAGCAAACTGGAGCGTGTGCAGTAACTGCACACGCTCCAGTTTGCTGTGAACGGTAACTGGAGCGTGTACAGTTGCTGTACACGCTCCAGATATTTTTCCTGAATTCTGTAATCACGTGACATGGAGGTTGCCAGATCACTAATTACAAGAAAAAATCGTTGCCAGATATTTTTTCTGAATTCTGTAATCAACCATAGTGTTCGGATACTTTTTTGAGCGACTGTATCAAGATGGCGACTATGTTGCTATAATTAGTTACTTATCAATTTTGAATTTCAGCAGTGCGCCCATTTGTTTCTCTCCGATGCTGACTCATCAGTGACACCGACTGTTAGCCTCTGATTTCGAACAAACTTTCTCTAGATCTATTTACAGTTATATTGGCTTACTTGTGGCGGCATTCCACCCATAGTCAAAGAAACTGACGTGCAGATCAGAATCATAAGCGAGTACAGTTCTAACTTGTAGGTCTTAAGTTGTTTTGGGTTGTTTTAGTTCTGAGCGGCACTTTTTTGCACACCATGGGCTAAATGGCCAGGTCACATGGACCCTGAAGGCTCAGAGAAGGTTGGGGGAGGGGACCCACTGGAACAGCTGTTGGGAGACAGATGGTAGCCTCCTGTCAAGGCCATCCAGCGTGTTCTTTAACGTGCACAGGATATGGCTCTCCCGCACACGGGGCCACGGTTTAACGTCCCTTCTGACGGACGGCGGTCTTTCAAGCCCATCGGTGTCCCCTACTGACCGTGGGCAAGGAGGGGAATTTTGTGGATTTTTAGAAGGAATGTATAAAATAAAAATATGATGGAAAAAAAAATGCAATCACGAAAAGCAAAAAGCCGATTGAGCCCCCCCCCCCCTCCCACATTGTGATGGTGCCAATCGGACCCTGATCTATTGGAAAGGGGCTAGTTATCAGAACGTAAGTGATAAAAAAATAAAAAAATATGTGAAACATATATTACACGTATTTTTCAAGAAATTTGTTGAAGACCACTAAAAACAGAGGGGAAATAATGCCTACCACTCCCACTCGATTTCCTTCCTACTCACCCGTGTATATTTGCTAGGTGCAGACGTGGCGATAATGATAGTATAGTGCTTATATAGTCAGCGAAAATTTTTTACATAAAAACTATGTTACTTTTTCATCAAATTTTTAATAGCGTGCATCAGTTTGATTCAGGGACTATTAAAACATGATATTCATTCATTAACATCCTATGGACTTTCTGGACTTTCAAGAACTAGGATTGGATTGTTTTACCTCTGAGCGGCACTTTTTTGCACACCATGGGCTAAATGGCCAGGCCACAAGGACCCCGAAGGTTCAGAGAAAGTTGAGGGAGGGGACCCACTGGAACAGCTGTTGGAAGACAGATGTTAGCCTCCCGTCAAGGCCATCCAGCGTGTTCTTTAATGTGCACAGGGTATGGCTCTCCCGCACGCGGAGCCACGGCTTAACGTCCCATCCGACGGACGGCGGCCTTTTGAAGCCCATCGGTGTCCCCTACTGACCGTGGGCAGGGCGGGGAAATTTTGCGGAGATAAATCTCAACGCTGACCCAGCTGGGACTCGAACCTGAGAACTACAGATTACGAGCCTGGCGCGCTACCGACTGAGCCACCCCCGCCCCTTCAAGAACTAGGACTTTTCAGAATTTGTAGCATTTTACTTAAAAATCGAGCTCTTTGGGCGCCCATCAAATGTAATTTACCCAGTCGTCATTCATGAGCCAACAAATATTTTCAAGTCCCCTTAAGTGGACGAAGTAAAATGGATGAGGTTAAGGTTTCGATAAACCCGGTACTCAATTCTATCAAATCACAATATACATAGGGCGGGGGTGGCTCAGTCGGTAGCGCGCCAGGCTCGTAATCTGTAGTTCCTAGGTTCGAGTCCCAGCTGGGTCAGCGTTGAGATTTATCTCCGCAAAATTCCCCGCCCTGCCCACGGTCAGTAGGGGACACCGATAGGCTTGGAAAGGCAGCCGTCCGTCGGATGGGACGTTAAGCCGTGGCCCCGTGTGCGGGAGAGCCATACCCTGTGCACGTTAAAGAACACGCGGGATGGCCTTGACGGGAGCCTACCATCTATCTCCCAACAGCTGTTCCAGTGGGTCCCCTCCCCCAACCTTCTCTGAGCCTTCGGGGTCCATGTGACCTGGCCATTTAGCCCATGGTGTGCAAAAAAGTGCCGCTCAGAGGTAAAACAACCCAACCCAACAATATACATAAAAAAGTGAATTCAAGAGTTTTTCGATGTTGCTGTTTTTTTTACGTTTCGCCCAAAAACGCTCACACGTCGAATGAAAGTTTCTGACTTGGGGAGTGTTATGAGCTATCTCAAGTTATATCCTTTCTCTCTTCATCCTAAAATCTAAAATTACCACCTCAAGTTATATCCTTTCTCTAAGCTACTTCAGGTTATATCCTTTCTCTCTTCATTCCAAAATCTAAAATTATCACCACCAAGTTATATCCTTTTTTTAACCTGTCTTAGGTTATATCCTTTCTCCAAGCTACTTCAAGTTATATCCTTTCTCTCTTCATCCCAAAATCTAAAATTAAAACCTCAAGTTATATCTTTTCTCTAACCTACCTTAAGTTATATCCTTTCTCTAACCTACCTTAAGTTATATCCTTTCTCCAAGTTACCTCAAGTTATATCCTTTCGCTCTTCATCCCAAATTCTAAAATCACAACCTCAAGTTATATCCTTTCTCTCTTCATCCCAAAATCTAAAATCACAACCTCAAGTTATATCCTTTCTCTAACCTACCTTAAGTTATATCCTTTCTCTAACCTACCTTAAGTTATATCCTTGCTCTAACCCACCTTAAGTTATATCCTTGCTCTAACCCACCTTAAGCTATATCCTTTCTCCAAGTTACCTGAAGTTATATCCTTTCTCTCGTCATTCCAAAATCTAAAATTACCACCCAAGTTACATCCTTTCTGTAATCTACCTCAAGTTATGTCCTTTCTCTAAGCTACCTCAAAGTTATATCCTTTCTCTCTTCATCCCAAAATACGGAAAGGGGAAATTTGACGAGGGGTCAATCTACAGTCGCTCAAAAAAATATCCAAACACTATGGTTGATTACAGAATTCAGAAAAAATATCTGGCAACGATTTTTTTAGAAATTAGTGATCTGGCAACTTTCGTGTCACGTAAAAACTCAAAAAAACTAAAAACGAAAACATACATTTTTAATGAACTAGAAAAGAAAACTATATTTTTGAGGAATCAAGAAAATATATCGATTAAAAAACTAAAGCATACTTTTTTTTTTATTGAGTGCGTGGCCGATTGGTACGCACACTTGGCTACTGATCTAAGGAACTGGGTTCGAGCCACGAATGGATGTTCGTGTTTTTTTTCTGCTGAGGTCCTGCCATCCTCTCAGACCTTCTACTATGGCATATAAACTGACAGGCTCCTGTCAGACCTCTGTGGCAAGCAGCTGCTTGAGGGGGTATTTATTTTATTTACATTGGATCGTGTGAGCTCACAAAAACCTGGATCGTGTGGGCCCACTCACAGATATACTGAGCGTGTGCAGTTACCGTTCACAGCAAACTGGAGCGTGTGCAGTAACTGCACACGCTCCAGTTTGCTGTGAACGGTAACTGGAGCGTGTACAGTTGCTGTACACGTTCCTGAGGTCCTGCATCCTCTCAGACCTTCTACTCTGGCATATAAACTGACAGGCTCCTGTCAGACCTCTGTGGCAAGCAGCTTGAGGATGTTAATTTAAGAATTGCCAAAATTGTTCAGGTATGCATTTAAAAATGTTTGGTGAAACAATTGGAAGAAATAAGACAGATTCAACATATGAATTATTTGTTTATGAGTTGCTTTTGCAATGAGCCTTTTTGTGGATGAGTCTGGTTTTCTTCTTATTAGAGATATTACACAAGAAAGAACACTTTCATTAGAGGACAACTTATGCCCTTTCCGATTTTGACAAAACAGATACACTGGTTTTCATAAATTAAGGAACATCCCTCAGTTGAGTGAATGGGCAGCTAACGTCAAAGCTCTATAACTTCTAAAATAAGTTTTTTTGTTTTTAAAAATGTGATTGCAGATAAATATCTCAATCAAATAAATCAATATCTCGATTTTCAACAATATTCGTTCAGTATTTAATGAGTTGTGGAAGTTTGAATATTTAACAACATCAATGCCAGTCTTAAGAGACTTATACAAAATTGAAGAATAGTGAAAGAATTCTTTACACAAAGTTCTAAAATACAAACTTATTTTTTAAAACACTTTGATACAATATTTATTTCTAAGTTTTAATTAACTTCTGAAGTCAATTTTTGTGGCTGGCATTGCTATCGCTAAATATTCAAGTTTCCATAACTCATTAAATACTGAACGAATATTGTTGAAAATCGAGATATTGATTTATTTGATTGAAATCTTTATCTGCAATCAATTTTTTCAGAACAAAATAACTTATTTTTACAAGTTATAGAGCTCTGACGTTAACTTCCCTTTCAATTAACAAAGGGATTTTCCTTAATTTATGGAAATCGATTTCTCCTCTCATATGTATTAGGACAAAGTTGATTATGTTACATGCATTCTTCTGATTTCTTCTTCAGATTGAAGTATATTTAAAGTAATCAAAAATATCAATCATCTTTAAACACAACGAAACAAATCAAATACAGAGAACGGTCATTATTTAATGGTTTGCAGACAGTGTACAATATTTACAGACATGAGACCATCTTTCGTGTGAATAGGAATGGTAAGAAAATGTCCAGCAGGTTGAAGACTTTTCTGTAGTTGATTCGCAAATTAATTCACGATTTAATAGAAGCGAGATCGTAACACCAATCCGATTTTATCTTTGAAATAGAGAGTCATCTTCTGCATCTCTATCTTGATGACCTCTCACAATGATCCCGCTAGTGTTTGGAGTGCTGCCCGTGTGTTTAAAAAAAAATTCGGGCCACTCTTACATTTACAACTGCCATCGGATCTCTTGCAATCACTGAAGTTATTGTCACCGTGTCTGTTACACGAACCCAATCTACTGTTGGATTTACTGTCCTTCGTTACAAGGAATAGGTTGATTCTACTATTTCTGACATCCGTCGAGCAGTAAAGCGTTCTTTCAGAATAAGACACTACTCTTCATTGTTCTTGCTCTCTATACCTTTCTATCGAACAGCAAGCGGGCACACCGTAAGCTCGAAGACTTCAATAGATGTGTCACGTGTGAAATAAAACTGAAAAATGGAAGGTCTCTCACGAAGAGCAAGTGACATCTGTCTTCACTCCCAACTTGCATCTTTGGCCACAGACACACACTTCTTCAAAGTACGAGTTCGCTTCTTTTTCGTGTTCACGATCTGTAGACGGTGGATGGTGTGGCGGTCGTCTTCCCGAGTCCAAGCCCGAAGAGTGTTCGGTCCGCTACACAATGTACGGCCTGTAGATGGTGTCCTTGGGCGACGGGCACGGACCGTGGGAGCTGCTGTCACTGCACTCGCCATTGATGTCGAGATGCGGCGCGCAATCGGCGCTCGAAAGGTCAGAGTTCATCATCCGGGCAGTGTCACAAAAAGGCGAAGACGGCGCGCATTGCTCTTCCTCATCCTCGGGCTCCGTTGATGGCCTCTTGCTATCGTCTTGCGGATCGGATCTAGAGGAGGGAGTCTTTGAATCCATTTCCGTCCGGGACTTCGATTCCTGTTGGGCCTTCTTGCTCCTCTTCCATTTCATTCTTCTATTCTGGAACCAGATCTTCACCTGGAAAAAACAAAGAAAAATAATGAAATACTTTGCTCTTATTATTCGTTTTTTCTCAAATGCTGAGCTTTTTTTTATTAATTTTCCTTTATCAAATGTCTCCCTCTTATTATTCAATTTTTCTAGATCACTTCTTTATTATTTTTCTTGGTTTTTCTCTAATAGTTCTCTATTATTGCGGGGCGGGGGTGGCTCAGTCGGTAGCGCTCCAGGCTCGTAATCTGTAGTTCCCAGGTTCGAATCCCAGCTGGGTCAGCGTTGAGATTTATCTCCGTTGACCCAGATGGGCTTGGAAAGGCGGCCGTCCGTCGGATGGGACATTAAGCCGTGGCCCCGTGTGCGGGAGAGCCATACCCTGTGCACGTTAAAGAACACGCTGGATGGCCTTGACGGGAGGCTACCATCTGTCTCCCAACAGCTGTTCCAGTGGGTCCCCTCCCCCAACCTTCTCTGAGCCTTCGGGGTCCTTGTGACCTGGCCATTTAATCCATGGTGTGCAAGGGGCGGGGGGTGGCTCAGTCGGTAGCGCGCCAGGCTGGTAATCTGTAGTTCCCAGGTTCGAGTCCCAGCTGGGTCAGCGTTGAGATTTATCTCCGCAAAATTCCCCGCCCTGCCCACGGTCAGTAGGGGACACCGATGGGATTGGAAAGGCCGCCGTCCGTCGGATGGGACGTTAAGCCGTGGCGCCGTGTGCGGGAGAGAGCCATACCCTGTGCACGTTAAAGAACACGGTGGATGGCCTTGACGGGAGGCTACCATCTGTCTCCCAACAGCTGTTCCAGTGGGTCCCCTCCCCCAACCTTCTCTGAACCTTCGGGGTCCATGTGACCTGGCCATTTAGCCCATAGTGTGCAAAAAAGTGCCGCTCAGAGGTAAAACAACCCAACCCAACCCCCAACCTTCTCTGAGTCTTTGGGGTCCATGTGACCTGGCCATTTAGCCCATAGTGTGCAAAAAAGTGCCGCTCAGAGGTAAAACAACCCAATTCTATTATTGCTTACTTTTCGCTAATATGCTCTGATATTATTCATTTTTCTCAAATGCTTCTTTTTTTTTTCGCACTTGCTCCAAAAACTTAGTTCATTTATTCACTTTTGCTACAAAATGAAGCCCAAAACCTTATGGATCAGATGCCTTAAATATCGAAACAGTTTCGGAGAAATCGCAAGTCTCTATCCCTCAGCTTCAGTTCCGTTTTATCCTAGAGCCTCAGTGTACTGGAGTTGGCTCAGCCGATAGCGCACGTGATCGCTCTTGATCTGCAGTTCCCAAATTCAAATTCCATCTGTACTAGCGTCGCTAATTTTCTCCGCTAACCCTCCCCCCCCCCCCCCACTTGCCTTCGGAGAAAAAGGGGACGTCGATGGGCTTGGGAAGGTTTCTGTTGCATGGGACGTAAATCCGTGGTTCCATGTGCGAGAATGCGATCCCCTATGCACGTTCAAGAACACACTGGATGGCCTTCACGGGAGCTACCATCTTTCTCCCAACATCTGTTCGGTGAGTCTCCTTCCCCAAACCTCCTCTGAGCCCTTGGAGTCCTTATGAACTGCTCACTAGCCCGTTATATACACAAAATTTTCGCTCATAGGTACAGTCGCTCAAAAAAGTCTCCGAGCACTATGGTGGATTACAGAATTCTGAAAAAATATCTGGCAACGATATTTTTAGAAATTAGTGATCTGGCAACCTTTGTGTCACGTGACACGAAGGTTGCCAGATGACTAATTTCTAAAAATATCGTTGCCAGATATTTTTTCTGAATTCTGAAGTCAACCATAGTGTTCGGATACTTTTTTGAAAGGTTGTACAGTCGCTCAAAAAAGAATCCGAACACTATGGTTGATTACAGAATTCAGAAAAAATATCTGGCAAAGATTTTTTTAGAAATTAGTGATCTGGCAACCTTCGTGTCACGTGACACGAAGATTGCCAGATTCACTAATTTCTAAAAAAATCTTTGCCAGATATTTTTTCTGAATTCTGTAATCTAACATAGTGTTCGGTTACTTTTTTGAGCGACTGTAAAACAACCCGTCCAACCCAGGTTCAATTCCAAATTTTTCTCGTGTTACCCATGGCCGAGTGGTTAGCGCGCTTGGCTACTGATCTAAGGGACCTGGGTTCGAGCCCCGGGGTACGGCATGGCTGTTTGTGTCGTTTTTCTGCAGAGGGCCTGACATCCTCTCAGACCTTCTACTATGGCATATAAACTGACAGTCTCCTGTCAAACCTCTGTGGCAAGCAGCTGCTTGAGGGGGTATTTAATTTAAGATATTCTGCGCTAACTACCACTCTACAAAAAGGGGATAGATGTGGTCCTGGAAAAATTGCCGTCCATCGGATGGAATTTTAAGCCGTGGCGCCATGTATACCTATATATTTAAATACATGGGTGTCCGACATTCTGTGTACGTTAAGGAGGACACAGTGGGTAATCTTGATGGGATGTTTTCATCTGTATCCTAACAGATGACCAGTGGAGTCGTTTCCTTTATCAGAACACTGAACCAACGGCGTCCTTAGGTTGTTTTACCTCTGAGCGGCACTTTTTTTGCACACAATGGGCTAAATGGCCAGGTCACATGAACCCTCAAAGGCTCAGAGAAGGTTGGGAGAGGGGACCCACTGGAACAGCTGTTGGGAGACAGATGGTAGCCTCCCGTCAGGGCCATCCAGCGTGTTCTTTAACGTGCACAGGGTATGGCTCTCCCGCACACGGAGCCACGGCTTAACGTCCCCATCTCACGGACGGTGGCCTTTCCAAACCCATCGGTGTCCCCTACTGACCGTCAGCAGGGCGGGGAATTTTGCAGAGATGAATCTCAACGCTGACCCAGCTGGGACTCGAACCTGGGAACTACAGATTACGAGCCTGACGCGCTACCGACTGAGCCACCCCCTCGGCGTCCTTGTAACCTGGCCGTTTAACCCACTGTCTGCAAAGAAGTGCCGCTCAGAGATAAAAAAAAAACAATCCTAGTTGCCACACAAAAGAACATAACTTTAACAAACATTTAAACATGCATCATCTTTAAGTAAGCATTGGCTAAGCAATCCATCTCCACTCTGCAAATCAGTTATCGATATACAGTATATGTTTATTGGAATTCTTCTCCTCAAAATGCTATTTGAATAATTTCAATTGAATAATTACAGTTATTTAAATTTTCTTTTCATTCAAGTTAAAGTAAAATGTTAAATTTAAATCCATTTCGAAATTTCTTATTGCCAAACAGATTGCAAAGAAACATCTCTTTTTGTGCTGCTCGTGAGCTACTTATGAACAAATGAATTCGTTAAAGAGGAGGAACGGGGGTGGCTCAGTTGGTAGTGCGCCAGGCTCGTAATCTGTAGTTCCCAGGTTCCAGTCCCAGCTGGATCAGCGTTGAGATTTATCTCCGCAAAATTACCCGCCCTGCCCCCGGTCAGTAGCGGACACCGATGGTCTTGGAATGGCTGCCGTCCGCCGGACTGGCCGTTAAGCCGTGGCCCTGTGTTCGGGAGAGCTATACCCTGTGCACGTTAAAGAACACGCTGGATGGCCTTGACGCGAGGCTACCATCTGTGTCCCAACAGCTGTTCCAGTGGGTCCCCTCCCCCAACCTTCTCTGAGCCTTCGGGGTTCTTGTGACCTGGCCATTTAGCCCATGGTGTGCAAAAAACTGCCGCTCAGAGGTAAAACAACCCAACCGTTAAAGAGGAAAAGAACGAATAGAAGGACAAGAATCCAACTTCTGCAAAGCGAATTCTCATTAAAGAGTTTTAATTTTCAACTTCCTTTATTGGCTTGCAATTCAACAGATTCCTCTGGAATATTTCGCCGACAACATTCGTTACTGATAACATTCTCGTTGGGAAGAATGGGGCTTATAGTTGTGAAATAAAAGAATAATAAAAAATGAGAAAAATAGTTGAAGCGTAAGTTTATTGATTTGGGATATTACAATTAGGGGAAAATTAGCTTTTGTTTTTCAGGGACGGAACTGTAACAGTGGAGCTCTGGCTATGAAAAAAAAAATTGGTTTCTCTTCCAAGATTTTAATACTTGTTCTTTTGAGAGTTCGTACGTTTAAGTTTTAAAATAGCTTTCCCCCAATTCTGGGAAATTTCTACAAAATAACAAGTATTATTAATACAAAAATTCTGCTCCTATGAGGTCCCAGGGGCTATTGTAATAGGGGACATATATAGAATTATTAATGTCTGTTACAAAGGCCCCGAGTACTCAGAGGTTAGAACGGTTGGATTGGGTTGTTTTACCTCTAGCGGCACTTTTTTGCACACCATGGGATAAATGGCCAGGTCACAAGGACCCCGAAGCCTCAGAGAAGGTTGGGGAAGAAGACCCACTGGAACAGCTGTTGGGAGACAGATGGTAACCTCCTGTCAAGGCCATCCAACGTGTTCTTTAACGTGCACGTTGTATGACTGTTGGTTGGTTGGTTGTTTTACCTCTGAGCGGCACTTTTTTGCACACCATGGGCTAAATGGCCAGGTCATAAGGACCCCGAAGGCTCAGAGAAGGTTGGGGGAGAAGACCCACTGGAACAGCTGTTGGGAGACAGATGGTAGCCTCCCGTCAAGGCCATCCAGCGTGTTCTTTAACGTGCACGTTGTATGACTGTTGGTTGGTTGGTTGTTTTACCTCTGAACGGCACTTTTTTGCACACCATGGGCTAAATGGCCAGGTCACAAGGACCCCGAAGGCTCAGAGAAGGTTAGGGGAGGAGACACACTGGAACAGTTGTTGGGAGACAGATGGTAGTCTCCCGTCAAGTGTGCGCACACGGGCCACGGCTTAACGTCCCATCCGACGGACGGCGACCTTTCCAAGCCCATCGGTGCAGAGTTGAGAAGGGACCCACTGGACTGCTTTTAGGAGGCAGAAAATAATCTCCCGTGAAATCTATACAGAGTGTTCTTTAAAGTGCAAAGAATATGGCTTTCAAGACTTCTCATCTTCTCATTGGACGGACTGCAACTTTCTAAATTTTGCATTCCATTTCTCACCCAGAGCAGGGCAGAGAAAATGTATCTCGAAACAATGTAGCTGGAACTCGAAATTGAGAACAACAGATTACCAGCCTGACACACAACGTACAATACATCCGACAAATCATTATTTGTCCAAATTTTGTGCATTTGTAAAGAACTGTTCCCAAATACCCAAAAGGCATCATCGCATCGAATGATGTACCTGTACAGTCGCTCAAAAAATATCCGAAAATTATGATTGATTAAAGAATTCAGAAAAAATATCTGGCAACGATTTTTTTTAGAAATTAGTGATCTGGCAACCTTCGTGTCACGTGATTACAGAATTCAGGTAAAATATCTGGAGCGTGTACAGCAACTGTACACGCTCCAGTTACCGTTCACAGCAAACTGGAGCGTGTGCAGTTACTGCACACGGTCCAGTTTGCTGTGAACGGTAACTGCACACGCTCAATATTTCCATGAGTGAGCCCACACGATCTAGTATCTAAATAATATGACCACCTACAGTAGCTCAAAAAAGTATCCGAACACCATGGTTGATTACAAAATTCAGAAAAAAATATCTGGCAACGATTTTTTTTTAGAAATTAGTGATCTGGCAACCTTCGTGTCACGTGACACGAAGGTTGCCAGATCACTAATTGTCACTAATGTTACTAAAGATAACTTTCGTATCAAAATCAAATTTATTTTAATCTCGATTTTTCAACAATATTCAGTATTAACACTATCAGAGATGTCACTATTCACTAAAAAAAAAATGGGCTCCGGATCCCTTTTGGGTTTCCCATTAAAATGAAGAGAAAACTGCCAGTAGGCTATTCTAAATAATTTAAGTATGATTACAATATTATCAGCACGTAAGAAGCAGATTTTATTTAATGTCAAATCAGCAAGAAATATTTTTTAATAACGATAACTCTGAGCACTATGCAAGCCTTTAAAGAAAATAACGAACACCACTGCACAGTTGGGTTGTTTTATCTCTGAGCTGCACGAGACACGAAGGTTGCCAGATCACTAATTTAAAAAAAAAATCGTTGCCAGATATTTTTTCTGAATTCTGTAATCAAACATAGTGTTCGGATATTTTTTAATATATATAATGCGTATGAATATATAATGCAATGAATATGGAGCGTGTGCAGTTCCGTTCACAGCAAACTGGAGCGGTTGCGGTTAATGTTCACAGCACATTGGATCGTGTGAGCTCACAAAGACCTGGATCGTGTGGGCTCACTCACGGAAATATTGAGCGTGTGCAGTTACCGTTCACAGCAAACTGGAGCGGTTGCGGTTAATGTTCACAGCACATTGGATCGTGTGAGCTCACAAAGACCTGGATCGTGTGGGCTCACTCACGGAAATATTGAGCGTGTGCAGTTACCATTCACAGCAAACTGGAGCGGTTGCGGTTAATGTTCACAGCACATTGGATCGTGTGAGCTCACAAAGACCTGGATCGTGTGGGCTCACTCACGGAAATATTGAGCGTGTGCAGTTACCATTCACAGCAAACTGGAGCGGTTGCGGTTAATGTTCACAGCACATTGGATCGTGTGAGCTCACAGAGACCTGGATCGTGTGGGCTCACTCACGGAAATATTGAGCGTGTGCAGTTACCGTTCACAGCAAACTGGAGCGGTTGCGGTTAATGTTCACAGCACATTGGATCGTGTGAGCTCACAAAGACCTGGATCGTGTGGGCTCACTCACGGAAATATTGAGCGTGTGCAGTTACCGTTCACAGCAAACTGGAGCGGTTGCGGTTAATGTTCACAGCACATTGGATCGTGTGAGCTCACAAAGACCTGGATCGTGTGGGCTCACTCACGGAAATATTGAGCGTGTGCAGTTACCATTCACAGCAAACTGGAGCGGTTGCGGTTAATGTTCACAGCACATTGGATCGTGTGAGCTCACAAAGACCTGGATCGTGTGGGCTCACTCAGGGAAATATTGAGCGTGTGCAGTTACCATTCACAGCAAACTGGAGCGTGTGCAGCAACTGCACACGCTCCAGTTTGCTGTGAACGGTAACTGGAGCATGTACAGTTGCTGTACACGCTCCAGATATTTTTCCTGAATTTCTGTAATCCCGTGACACGAAGGTTGCCAGATCACTAATTTCTAAAAAAAAAAAATCGTTGCCAGATATTTTTCCTGAATTCTGTAATCTACCATAGTGTTAGGATACTTTTTTGAGCTACTGTACTGTATTTTAATAAGTGTTGAAATATTCTGTGCGTTCTTTATTCAAATTTTGAACATCCGTAAAAAGAAAATATCACTTTAAGTCTCACTTTTCGCTTTAATAATCAGTTTCTTACATTAATCATTTTGTTAAAAGCTTTTATGCCAATTTTCGTCCGTCTTAGCCTCGTCAGTGCAACTGGAAATCTCTGCCACCTCCAAAATAGTAAATGATTCTCTTAAAGAATAAACAATTGCCTTTCGATTCCTGCAACCCTCGACTTTTCCATAACACGCTGTAAAATGACTCCAGATTCTTCCTCTCCTCTTTCGCTCCTCTCTTCAGATCATCAGTCTCTGTTCCGGAATCTCTCCTCCTCTGAATACCTCTCCCCCACCTCCCTTGGAAGTGCCCATCTGGTCGGAGCGGCAGGTCGATTGTGTAGCGCGTCCGCGCGCGCCCACCCGCTTCGCTGCTGACAACCGTCGGTAGCTGGTTGGAGCGCGGCTCATAATTAAATGAGCCGGCGCCGTTGGCAGACTAATTATCATTCCAGAGGCCTTGTCTGGGGCCTGGGGAGCCTCTGACAATCAATCTCGCTAATTTACTTGTAGTTAGCCTAATCAGGAGTCACAGAAAGCGCCTGGCGTCTCTCCAGGAATTTAATTTGGTGAAAACGTCCAATTTATTACATTTCGTCTGGTCCGAGAGTTGTTATTGCTTTGAGAACGAGGCGCACTGGGCGATAATGATGAAGGTGTGACGGCTACTTGCCGCTGGGGGGGAAGAGAATCGAGACATCGCTCCACACACCAATCGGCGAAGTATTGGGAGCTGCAGGCAAGTGATGCGGAGGACTGCGAGACGCAAGCGCTGCGGTTATTCAGCTGGCAAAGATTAACGCCTTTCATCGCTTAGTGTCAATGTCTTCTTGTTCTTTTCTCTTTCTTTAAGAGGCGACGGAAGAAATCGGATGAAGCCGTTGGGCTTGCTCCTCTTCTTCCCTCATGTGATGCGAGTGAGGGAGGATGCGATAAGGATCAAACCTCGAGGTGTGATGGCTCTGCCAGTTGCCACCTTAAATAAGCTAATTGGTGGAAAAATGCGCTGGGAATCAATTTGTTTACATGGAGGTAACGACACAATTTTAATTTAATAAATATCTTACATTGTGATTGGCAGCTCAAAATGGTGGCCTATATGAACGAAGGAGCGGCAAGAATGCCATTCGCTTTCCTTTACAGTTAAAGGGATACTTTGGATTAGTACCCATATTTCTTTTTCTTAACATCGGTGTACTTTTCTGATTTTAACTCAACTAACGTTAGTACAGTCGCTCAAAAAAGTATCCAAACACTATGTTTGATTACAGAATTCAGAAAAAATATCTGGCAACGATTTTTTTTAGAAATTAGTGATCTGGCAACCTTCGTGTCACGTGATTACAGAATTAAGAAAAAATATCTGGAGCGTGTACAGCAACTGTACACGCTCCAGTTACCGTTCACAGCAAACTGGAGCGTGTGCAGTTGCTGCACACGCTCCAGTTTGCTGTGAACGGTAACTGCACACGCTCAATATTTCCGTGAGTGAGCCCACACGATCTAGTATCAAAATAATATGACCACCTACAGTCGCTCAAAAAAATATCCGAACACTATGGTTGATTACAGAATTGAGAAAAAATATCTGGCAACGATTCCTTTAGAAATTAGTGATCTGGCAACCTTCGTGTCACGTGATTACAGAATTCTGGAGCGTGTACAGCAACTGTACACGCTCCAGTTACCGTTCACAGCAAACTGGAGCGTGTGCAGTTGCTGCACACGCTCCAGTTTGCTGTGAACGGTAACTGCACACGCTCAATATTTCCGTGAGTGAGCTCACACGATCTAGTATCAAAATAACATGACCACCTACAGTCGCTCAAAAAAATATCCGAACACTATGGTTGAAAAAATTATACATTACCTAGACCAGAAAATGGAGAATTCCCGTGATATACAATTGAAAGTCAAATAATAAACTCGTTATCTTGTTGAAAAATCTTTTTTTTTTTACCTTTTAAGGCAGAGGTGGCCAAACAGTCGATCGCATTCAACTGTTCGGCCTCTCGCAGAGCTGCCAGAGCTGCTTCTCAGCTTACACTAATGTGAACGCACTGCAACACTGGATCACAAGTCTTGGGGCGGGGGTGGCTCCGTCGGTAGCGCGCCAGGCTCGTAATCTGTAGTTCCCAGCTGGGTCAGCGTTGAGATTTATCTCCGCAAAATTTCCCCGCCCTGCCCACGGTCAGTAGAGGACACCGATGGGCTTGAAAAGGCCGCCGTCCGTCGGATGGGACGTTATAAGCCGTGGCCCCGTGTGCGGGAGAGCCATACCCTGTGCACGTTAAAGAACACGCTGGATGGCCTTGACGGGAGGCTACCATCTGTCTCCCAACAGCTGTTCCAGTGGGTCTTCTCCCCCAACCTTCTCTGAGCCTTCGGGGTCCATGTGACCTGGCCATTTAGCCCATGGTGTGCAAAAAAGTGCCGCTCAGAGGTAAAACAATCCAATCCAATGTATCACAAGTCTTAGTTGTTTCTGAGCGAATTTGCAGCTAGATTTAACGGATTTTTTAATAAAGTGTATGATTCTAATATAATCGTGCAATTCTAGTGTAATCAATGTATTCTAGTATTAAATGGCTTCAAACGAAACTACAGTTTCTAAAATTACAGCTCGGAAAAAGAATTTTGAAAGCCACCCCTAATTTGGAAAAAGCCGTGAAAATCAGTGATGAAAGCATTTGGGTTGGGTTGTTTTACCTCTGAGCAGCACTTTTTTGCACACCATATGCTAAATGGCCAGGTCACATGGACCCCGAAGGCTCAGAGAAGGTTGGGGGAGGGGACCCACTGGAACAGCTGTTCAGAGACAGATGGTAGCTTTCCGTCAAGGCCATCCAGCGTGTTCTTTAACGTGCACAGGGTATGGCTCTCCCGCACACGGAGCCACGGCTTAACGTCCCATCCGAAGGACGGCGGCCTTTCCAAGCCCATCGGTGTCCCCTACTGACCGTGGGCAAGGCAGGGAATTTTGCGGAGATAAATCTCAACGCTGACCCAGCTGGGACTCGAACCTGGGAACTACAGATTACGAGCCTGGCGCGCTACCGACTGAGCCACCCCCTGAAGCATTTGGACAACTGATAGATTTTGCACTGAAATGCAGAATCTTTGGCTGGAACTAGACAACGAATTTGAGGATATTAGGCAGCTTGGGCCAATCCGAGCTTTTATGTCAAATCCGTTTGCTGAAGTTGAAATTAAACATTTTTAACCTGTTGTTAAATATTTCAGTTTTTATAACTCTTTGAATACTGAACGTATATTGTTGAAAGTCAAGATTTAGATCGATTTGAATAAAGAGTTTAATTTATTTTCAGTATAATTCTCTCAAAACCATTTGTTTTTCAAAATATCCAATTTTCACTTCTGCTTTCTTTTGCTGTATAATAATTCTTTGCTTTTTTTTTTGCTTTGTTTAGGTACTGTACAGAGTCTGTCATATCAAAAAATTTTAAAATATGATTCATTAAGTTGTAATGAAGTTAATTTTAGCGCACACGTTTGGTTGTATTGTTTTTTTTCTTCATTTCCAATCAAGTAGAGATTAAAGATCCTTAAATCGAAGCAGAACAACTGAAAATTATTGAAGAAAGAATTAATACGCCTCAAACGCGGATCTAGGAAATAATAGAGAGGTGTGGTCAAGTGACTGGACTGAGCCGGGGGGAAGTAAAAGTAGGAAGGGGAAGTGAGTGGATCGCCAGTCCAGTACAGTCGCTCCAAAAATATCCGAACACTATGATTGATTACAGAATTCAGAAAAAAAAATCGTTGCCACATTTTTTTCTGAATTCTGTAATCAACCATAGTGTTCGGATATTTTTTCTGAATTCTGTAATCAACCATAATGTTCAAATACTTTTTTCTGAATTCTGTAATCAACCATAGTGTTCGGATATTTTTTCTGAATTCTGTAATCAACCATAATGTTTGAATACTTTTTTCTGAATTCTGTAATCAACCATAGTGTTCGGATACTTTTTTCTGAATTCTGTAATCAACCACAGTGTTCGGATACTTTTTTCTGAATTCTGTAATCAACGTAGTGTTCGGATACTTTTTTCTGAATTCTGTAATCAACCACAGTGTTCGGATACTTTTTTTCTGAATTCTGTGATCAACCATAGTGTTCGGATACTTTTTTTCTGAATTCTGTAATCAACCATAGTGTTCGGATACTTTTTTCTGAATTCTGTAATCAACCATAGTGTTCGGATACTTTTTTCTGAATTCTGTAATCAACCATAGTGTTCGGATTTTTTTTTGAGCGACTGTACAATTTTTTCCTCTCCATTTTAGAAGTCTTTATAACATTTCTTGAGGTACGGGTTGGGGTGGGTTGCTTTACCTCTGAGCGGCACTTTTTTGCACACCATGGGCTAAATGGCCAGGTCACATAGACCCCGAAGGCTCAGAGAAGGTTGAGGGAGGGGACCCACTGGAACAGCTGTTGGGAGACAGATGGTAGCCTCCCGTCAAGGCCATCCAGCGTGTTCTTTAACGTGCACAGGGTATGGCTCTCCCGCATACGGGTCAACGGCGTAACATCCCATCCGACGGACGACGGCCTTTCCAAGCCCATCGGTGTCCCCTACTGACCGTGGGCAGGGCGGGGAATTTTGCGGAGATAAATCTCAACGCTGACCCAGCTGGGACTCGAACCTGGGAACTACAGATTACGAGCCTGGCGCGCTACCGACTGAGCCCCCCCCCGCCCCCGCCCCCTCTTGAGATACGCATTTTGGAACACTTGCACATACGTTCCCCATTAGATCCGGAAGTCTATGGCTGTATCCTCACATTAAAATATGTTCACATCAATTCATGTTCAAGTCGATTAAAATATGTACGTAATATAAGGGATAAAATGAATTAAAAATAGATGCATTGAGAAAAAGTGCTAATACGTAAAACATGTACCAATTATAACTCAGTAGTAAAGTACCACGGGAAATATTCTGTACACACGGAACTCGAAATATTTAGCTGAAAAATTTAGGGTTAGCAAAGGAACAGTTAGCCGCTAATGATGTGATGGTTATTACGGCTGTCATGTTATTGGGAGATGTGGACCATTAGTGTTGGGGTGAGGGTGGGGGTGGCTCAGTCGGTAACGCGCCAGGCTCGTAATCTGCAGTTCCCAGGTTCTAATCTCACCTGGGTCAGCATTGAGATTTATCTCTGCAAAATCAGGTACGGTCAGTAGGGGACACCGATGGGCTTCGAAAGACCGCCGTCCGTCGGATGGGACGTTAAACCGTGGCTCCGTGTGCGGGAGAGCCATACCCTGTGCACGATAAAGAACATGCCTTGACGGGAGGCTACCATCTGTCTCCCAACAACTGTTCCAGTGGGTCCCCTCGCCCAACCTTCTCTGAGCCTTCGGGGTTCATGTCACCTGGCCATTTAGCCCATGGTGTGCAAAAAAGTGCCGCTCAGAGGTAAAACAACCCAACCCTAAGTTAATCAGTGTCCTCTTTCTCATCGAGGGTTCAGTGGGATATAGCGAAGAAGCTTTCAACGCGTAGGGATCCAAACCTAAGAGGACCAGAACCCGATCTGCTAACGACTAAAGAAAAGCTCCAGAACCTACAGTGGTCGGTAATTACCGACTAGACAAGATTTTCAAGAAAGAAATGAATTTGCGTGAATGTTTTCTTCATTGTCTTACCTGTGTTTCTGTGAGCATGAGGTTAGTTGCCACCTCAAACCTCTTAGGCCTCGAGAGGTATTTGTTCATTCGGAATTGGTTTTCCAGCTCCAGTAACTGTTGGCTCGTGAAGGCTGTGCGAGGCCGGCGGGTCTTGCCAAGAACAGTCGGCTGAGCCTGACCTGGGAAAAAGAAAAAAAAGAAATAGGAGTGGAAAAGAACTGTCAAAAGAATGGCAGATTTGGGTTAATACAAACAAAGGATATCGAGTTTCGTTTGAGGCAGGGGTGGGCAAATAGCGGCCCGCGGGCCACATTCGGCCCGCCAAGACAATCAGAAAAATCCGCCTTGAACCGAGATTTCCTTCCCGTGCGCAACCGAAGATTCGTCTCGTATTCTCCACTAGGACGGCCACGTCAGTACGCATGCGCAGTGTAGATACGAAAACAATTGCCCACCCCTGGTTTAAGGGAATAAAGGAATTAATGTTTGAAATAACATTGGCAAACTAAAATATTCCTCAGATGGACTTGGCTCTCAAATTCAAAATAAATACCCCCTCAAGCAGCTGCTTGCCACAGAGGTCTGACAGGAGCCTGTCCGTTTATATGCCACAGTAGAAGGTCTGAGAGGATGCAGGACCTCAGGAACGTGTACAGCAACTGTACACGCTCCAGTTACCGTTCACAGCAAACTGGAGCGTGTGCAGTTACTGCACACGCTCCAGTTTGCTGTGAACGGTAACTGCACACGCTCAGTATTTCTGTGAGTAGGCCCACACGATCCAGGTTTTTGTGAGCTCACACGATCCAATGTAAATAAAATAAAAATAAATCCCCCCTCAAGCAGCTGCTTACCACAGAGGTCTGACAGGAGCCTGTCAGTTTATATGCCATAGTAGAAGGTCTGAGAGGATGGCAGGACCTCAGCAGAAAAACAACACGAACAGCCATAGCCTTACCCGGGGCTCGAACCCAGGTCCCTTAGATCAGTAGCCAAGCGCGCTAACCACTCGGTCATCAAATTAGCACTCTGTAAATGCACTCTGAAAATTAGGGGGGATTGTTCATAAGTTTATGTTTCTTTTTATTTTTATTTTTTTTTTGCTCTTTTGATCTCTCTTAAAGAAGTTAAAATTTTGAATGAAATAATTGTCGGAATACTGCTATTTCTTTAAATCTGTTGCTTCTTAAGTCATTGATTAAATATTAATATTGTAATATGTTGAAAATAAACCGTCCCGTGGCCGAGTGGTTAGCGCGCTTGGCTACTGATCTACGGGACCTGAGGTTCGAGCCCCGGGTAAGGCATGGATGTTCGTGTTGTTTTCTGCTGAGGTCCTGCCATCCTCTCAGACCTTCTACTCTGGCATATAAACTGACAGGCTCCTCTCAGACCTCTGTGGCAAGCAGCTGCTTGAGGGTTTATTTATTTATTTTATATTGAAAATATTGTAACTTTATTGGCTATGTAAAAAAAAAGCAAATCAAATGTAGGTTGGACAAAGAGCTTCTTTTAAAATTTCTATTTTAGATTCTATACTTGTAGGCAGTTCTATACTTGCAATCGAGCCGAAAAAATGCAAGGGGGGGGGATGACACTTGATTTCCAATGCAGGATAACATTTCCCCCTGCGTTTTACAGGTTTTTGAAAAAAAATTCTTGAAAACTGTGCGAAATATAAATAAGTTTAACAATTTTTGCTGAAAGGGGGGATGGCCCCCTTGTGACCCCTCCCTCCAGATACGGCCCTGCTTATAGATAATTTATTTTCCTGGATTTTTAAAGGTAAAAAAATTACCAGTATTTGTAATCAAACTATCTGTTTTTGTAGGCTGATATACAATACAAAACTACCGTTTATTTTGTAAATCCAAAACAACATTTTATTTAGTTTTACCTTAGAATAAAAGTAAAAAATGATTTCAAATAACAAGATATAAATAGCAGAATTTTTTTATAAATTCTAAAGAATCTTCGATTCAAACTTTCATAAAAGTGGAAGTGTTCAAAAGCAATGAAATCTGGAATGAAAATACACTGGGTTGGGTTGTTTTACCTCATAGCGGCACTTTTTTTGTACAGTCGCATAAAGAAATATCCGAACACTATGGTTGATTACAGAATTCGGAAAAAAATATCTGGCAACGATTTTTTTAGAAATGAGTGATCTGGCAACCTTCGTATCACGTGACACGAAGGTTGCCACATCACTAATTTCTAAAAAAATCGTTGCCAGATATTTTTCTGAATTCTGTAATCAACCACAGTGTTCCGATATTTTTTTGAGCGACTGTATGAGTACCACGAATATTTTTCATGCAGACTATCGAATTTATTATTAATTTAAATTTTGGCAAATTTTTACTTCTCAGCCCCAACACGTGGTTTGTCTGGGCCCCTAAAGGAAAGTAATACAAAAATCAATAACGACTTATTCACTATAGAGATTACAAACAATATGTATCAAGTATAATTTTTCCCATTTATGTACAGTCGCTCAAAAAAGTATCCGAACACTATGGTTGAATTCAGAAAAATATCTGGCAACGATTTTTTTTAGAAATTAGTGATCTGGCAACCTTCGTGTCACGTGATTACAGAATTCAGGAAAAATATCTGGAGCGTGTACAGCAACTGTACACGCTCCAGTTACCGTTCACAGCAAACTGGAGCGTGTGCAGTTACTGCACACGCTCCAGTTTGCTGTGAATGGTAACTGCACACGCTCAATATTTCCGTGAGTGAGCCCACACGATCAAGTATCAAAATAATATGATGATCTACAGTCGCTCAAAAAAGTATCCGAACACTATGGTTGATTACAGAATTCAGAAAAAATATCTGGCAATGATTTTTTTTTTAGAAATCACTGAATCTGGCAACCTTCGTGTCACGTGATACGAAGGTTGCCAGATCACTCATTTCTAAAAAAAATCGTTGCCAGATATTTTTTTCTGAATTCTGTAACCAACCCTAGTGTTCGGATACTTTTTTTGAGCGACTGTACACAATAAGTAAATGGGCAGATCCAGAAGGACTCAGAGAAAATTGGGGAAAGGGGACTTATTAAACAGTTGTTAGGATACAGATGGTAGCCTCTCGTCAATGCCATTCAGCGTGTTCTTTAACTTGTACAGAGTATGCCTCTTTCGCACACAGGACCACGGCTTAAAGTCCCATCTGACGGGCGGCGGGCTTTCGAAGCCCATTGGTGCCCCTACTAACCGAGGGTAGGGTAAAGGTTTTGCAGAGATAATTCTCAACGCTGGGCCAGGTGAGAATCGAAAGTGGAAAATACGGATTATGAGCCTGACGAGCTACCGACTACGCCCCCCCCCCGCAACGAAAGTATATTGAAATGCAAGAATATCTGTGTAAAAATAAACACTACGCAATCTATTTTGAAATATACAAATTTATGAAGACGAAAATGGCGTTAAGCAAAAGAAATTGTAGACTTTAATAGGGAATATCATTACAAATTCACAAACGATATAGGAGCAACACATTTAAGGTTGGGTTGTTTTACCTCTGAGCGGCACTTTTTTGCACACCATGGGCTAAATGGCGAGGTCACATGAACGGCGGTCTTTCCAAGCCCATCGGTGTCCCATACTGACCGTGAGCAGGGCAGGGAATTTTGCGGAGATAAATCTCAACGCTGACCCAGCTGGGACTCGAACCTGGGAACTACAGATTACGAGCCTGGGGCGCTACCCACCCCCGCCCCACACATTTAAGGAGTTCTCATACTGTCAATGAAGATTAACAAATCCTTGAGATAATCTAGGTTGTGAGAAAAGCCTCGGCAGAAGGGGACAAAGTTGAATCAGCCTCGCA
Source organism: Ryuthela nishihirai (assembly GCA_038380435.1). NCBI lineage: Eukaryota > Metazoa > Arthropoda > Arachnida > Araneae > Heptathelidae > Ryuthela > Ryuthela nishihirai. Next base: position 37,615,778 of record JAWZYU010000003.1, on the reverse strand, counting down.
AAGGCTCGATTCCCAACTGCGCCTGGATTGATATTTCCCCCCCATCACTTCCATCCTGCTGAGAAGTGTAACAAGGAGAAGCTTGAAAGATCCCATCCATCCTTCGAATGACTTTAGCCGTATCACTGTGTTTACGGATGCTTGACCCACTGATAAGGTAAAAAACTGTTTCCTAACAGCTATCGGCTGAATCCCCTCCCCGAGCTCTACGCCTTTGGGATAATTAGTCTAATAAATGGTGATCTGAATAGGTAAAAAGAATTTGTAAGGTTAATCTTGATAACTATAAGTTTATTCACAAAAATAATTGTGTCACTTATTGAATGTTGTACAAAGTTTTCCTTTATACTTTGAATAGAGTCTGTAAGAATTGTAATGCGACTATTTGAAGATAATGCGAAATATTCTTTTGGTGGTTTAGCTTCATATGGTGAAGACAAGGATTTGTGTTTAGTTGAATTTATTCTATATATGTGGTTTTATACTTTTGTTATAAATTAGTTCATTTATAACTTTTGTTGATAAACATTCTTTTGAACTCACGCTCAAGATTTTCTGTTAAAAATTCATAACAATATATAACTTGTAATATTCGGTAAGAAGTAACTTTTAGAAATTAAATTATTCATTTGAAATTTAAATATTTTTCTTCCTACCTTCTCTTTTCCATATAGGAATGAATAAATTATACTAAATATACAATATAGGAATGAATAAATAATACGGAAGGGGAGGGCTGCTAGATTAATATGACCTACTGATCTGGCCAAATATGACCACTTTTTTCTTTTTTTTTCAACACTGCTGAGGAGTGGTCAACTTCACAGGGTCCTTGTGCTGACCATTTATACCATTAGACTGGACTTGTTTATGGATTTGAGCTTGATTATGGATCCTGAACTTGCTGCGCTTGGGGCGTTTGTTGAGGGAGAATCTGCCGCTGTGTTTTCTGTTTGCTTCTGGGTTGCCAGCCCTAAGTGAACAGAGGCATGGAATACCTTATATCAGCTGGTGGATAATCCTAATCAGAGGCCATCGGAGGTACCTGAACCTTACCTAGCTAGATGGGCATCGTCAAGCCTAAACTGGAGTAATGTCTCAGACATGCCATAGGCTGTTGAAAAAGTCCACTTGAAAAGGTGGTGCTTGAAGTTCCTACCAGCATCGGTGACTTCAGCCTTTAGCGGAGGAGGAACAGGTCTTTGCCCCATGCTTGCGATCAGGGGGTTGTTTGATATTGTTGGCCCTACCTATCTCAATTTTCCTAGTTTCTTTAAAAATCCAACTAATCATTTTCACTCTGCAGGAGCATGGAACGTGAGGACATTACATAGAGATTATTCTCTTGATGTCCTCACGCATGAATTCCAGCGCTATAACCTAGATATTCTAGTCTTGCAAGAGACCAGATGGACAGGTAAAGGTGAGATACTTAAAAATAACTTTAAAATTCTCTTTACAGGGAGGGAGGATGGAAAGCATCACCAAGGCGTGGGTCTGCTTCTCAGCAGACACGCTAGTGATGCTCTTCTAGGATATGAGTGCATTAATGAAAGGTTTCTTACAGCAAAATTTCAGACAAGCGTTAAAGACTTGAATGTTATCTGCTGTTATGACCCCACTGAGGATGCCGATGAGGATGAGAAGGATACGTTTTACGGACAACTTCAGGATATTTTGAATTATGTGAAGAAAGGAGATATTACCCTTGTTCTAGGTGACTTCAATGCCAAAGTTGGTACTGACTCTGACCTTTGGGGAGGAGTAATAGGCCCTTTTGGTATTGGTAGCTGCAATGGTAATGGGCAACGTCTCCTACAGGTAAGTAAACTCAATGGATTCAGAATAACTAACACTTATTACAAACACCGCGACATACATAAGTACACATGGGTTTCACCTGATGGGCTGCATAAGAATATGATTGATTACATATTAATCAACAGCAAATGGGCTAATTCTGTTAGGAATACCAGGTCATATAAGGGAGCTGAAATTGGATCTGACCATTACCTTGTTAAAAGTATCTTGCAACTTAAACTTAAAAAGTTGTGCTAGGGTTAAAAAATTTACTTTTAATACTGAAGCTCTGAAAGACCCAATTATAGCCAAAGCTTACCATGATAGGTTACTTAGTCATTATGACAGTCATCGTATGCTTACTACTGAAGTTGAAGAAGAATGGGATCATTTTAAACAGGCTTTTTTGGACACTAACAGTACTCTTTTAGGAAAAAAGGAGCAGAGGAGACAGAATTATCTGAGTGATAAGGCACTTGAGATTATTTCAGAAGGAAGGAACTGCAGGAATGTCTTTAATCAGTACCCTACTAGTCCTAATAGAAAGCATTACAGAGAGCTTAATAAACTTGTAAAAGATCAGTTAGCTGCTGATAAGAATCTTTGGCTTGATGGTTTGGCTGACAAAGCTGAGAAAGCAGTTAGACAGCACAACACCACAGAGCTGTACCAGATAGTTAATGTTTTGCGTGGTAGAAAACGAACAGGTATACAGAGATTGAAGGATAAACAAGGTAAAGTTATTAGAAGGTGAGGATTCTGTCATGGCTAGGTGGGCTGAGCATTTCAGTGATGTTCTAAACAATGTGGTTAGTTCTCTTCCCATTGTTTGCAATGATGATAGATGCATTGGTGGCTTTAATGTTGGCCCTATAACACAATCTGAAGTTATTTTCGCTATTTCTAAACTTAAACTTCATAAATCCCCAGGGGTAGATGAAATTACTACGGAAATGCTTAGAGCTGGGAATGTTTCGGTTACCACTTGGATGACTGAAATTCTGAATATCTTTTATGATAAAGGCATGGTTCCTAAGGATTTTACCAGAGCTATTGTTATCCCTATTTTCAAACAAGGTGATCGCAGTTCTTGTGATAACTATAGGGGTATCATCCTACTCTCTGTTCCAGGTAAAGTTCTTTCCATGATTGTGCTCAATAGAATTAAGAATCTGGTTGACAGTCAATTGCGTGATGAGCAATGTGGATTCAGAAGTGGTGGGGGATGTGTGGATCAGATATTTTCACTTAGGCAGATTCTTGAGAAATGTTTAGTTTCAGAAATATTTGGTTGATAGCTTTGTCGATTTCAAAAAGGCTTTCGACTCTGTTGATCGTCATAATTTGTGGTCGATTGTGAGATCATATGGTATACCAGACAAGTTAGCTAACATTATGAAAGCTCTCTATAATAACACTGAGTCGTGTGTGATAGTTGGTAAGGCTTGTAGCAATTGGTTTAGCATTACTTCTGGTGTTCGACAAGGATGCATTTTGTCTCCTTTTCTCTTTTGCTTGGTTATTGATTATGTTATGCAAAATTCACTTCAAGGAAAAGATTTTGGCCTTAAATGGGCTGGAGATACGAAAATTTCTGATTTAGATTATTCTGATGATTTAGACCTTTTGGCAAATGATGTTGATGAGATGAACTCTTTCATTCGAGCTGTTGATGAGACTGGTAGTAGAGTAGGTTTGGTTATAAACAGAGAGAAAACTAAAGTGATGAAAATTGGTCATGTAGGCTGTGATTCAGTTAATCTGAATGGTTGCAGTCTTGAGCAGGTGTCACAGTTTAATTAACTTAGGAGCTATGTAACAGATACTGGTGATGTGCGGTATGAGATTAACAGACGAATAGGGATTGTTGCCGGGACTTTTAAGAATCTATGGAGATTGTGGAGAAATTTGCTTATACACCTAAAGACTAAAATTAGACTGTATAATAGTTTGGTTCTTTCTAGGGTTAGTTATTGTAGTGAAACCTGGACACTTTGTAAACAAGATAACAGGAAACTAGATGCTTTTGATTCCAGATGCTTATGCAGTATCTTGGGTATTAGGTGGTTCAACTTTGTAACTAATAATGAGATTAGGCAAAGGAGTTTGCAACCTCCTTTAAGCAGCATATTGTGCAGAGAGAGACTCCGTTTGTTTGGCCATGTTGCCCGTATGAATAATTATAGATTGGCGAATAGGGTTATGAACAGTGTGCCTAAAGGCCTCGGAAAGAAGGGGAGACCTAGGATGCGGGGGCAGACAATGTCAAACAGGACCTTGTTAGAATTGGTGTGCAGTGGCCGGATGCAGCAGATGTAGCTCAGGACAGATATGATTGGAGAACTAAACTGCATGGTCTGGTTGGACCTCCGTAGTCCTTGGCTGCTTGATGATGATGATGATGATGATGATGATGATGATGATGATGATGATGATGATGATGGTGATGATGATGATGATGATGATGATGATGATGATGATGATGATGATGATGATGATGATGATCCAAAGTGTTGGAGCATTTCCATGCTGTGTGAATGAAAATCTGTACTCACAGCTTTCTAACACTTAATTATGCATTTTATAGCAAAATTAAGGGACGTACTTCCTGGGGAGGAGAAGGGTAAACCAGGGGGGGGGGTTCCCACACCTCCTGAGTATCTGGTCGTCTTATACGAAATTTCAAGTTTGTCTGTCTGCTTTGAAATACAAAACAGGCGTATTTGCATATTTTTATTTTACCCCCATAATATACACCGAAGAGCCAAAACATTAGGACCTATTGCCTAATATGATGTTGGTCCTCCACGCGCAGGTAAAACAGTTCTTACTCGGCAAGGCATGGATGCTACAAAATTTCTAAAGGTGTCTTGTGGTATCACCAGAGGATCGTTTAACTCTTGTAAGTTACGTGGTTGAGCCGCTGCAGATAGGATATGCTGTTCCAACACAAACCACAGATGCTCGATTGGATTGATGTTTGGGGAATTTGGAGGCCATGGCAATACCTGGAAGTCTTCCTCATGTTCCGAGAACCATTCTCGAACAATCCGGGTAGTGTGGCATGTCGCATTATCCTGCTAAGAGAAGGCTCTGCTAGAGAGGAATACCGTTGCCATAAAAGCATGTTCCTGGTCTGCAATGATATTTAGGTAGGTGGTAGGCGTCATAGTTTCCTGCACATGAATAACTGGACCTACAGTTTCCCAGCAGAACATTACCCAAAGCATTACACTTCCTCCACTGACTTGTTTCGTCCTGCTGCCAACACTTCCCTAGGTAAACGACGCACAAGTACCCGTCTGTCCACATGGTACAACAGGAAACTAGATTCATCGGACCAGACGACCTTCTTCCAATCATTCAAGGTCCAGTTTTGCTGCTCATGTGCCCATTGTAGGCGCTTTCGACGATGAACCGAGGTTAGCATGGGTACTTGGAGCGGCTACGCAGCCCCATTTTCAGCAGGTTCAATGTACTGCTGAAATGTAACAGAGCTAAATATGTCTCGAGCTGAAATGTAACAGAGCAGTTTCATTTTGAAAAGAAATAAAAACATACCACGTGTTCTGTTTACCACATAATGTGTACAGAAACCTAAGGTTAATACGTAATAAAGATGCGAAAACTTTCTCTCTAGGGAGCGGGGGTGGCTCAGTCGGTAGCGCGCCAGGCTCGTAATCTGTATTTCTCAGGTTCGAGTCACAGCTGGGTCAGCGTTGAGACTTCTCTCCGCAAAATTCATCGCGCTGCTCATGGTCAGTAGGGGACACCGATGGCCTTGGAAAGGCCGCCGTCCGTCGGATGGGACATTAAGCCGTGGGCCGTGTGTGGGAGAGCTATACCCTGTGCACGTTAAAGAACACGCTAGATGGCCTTGACGGGAGGCTACCATCTGTCTCCCAACAGCTGTTCCAGTGGGTCCCCTCCCCCAACCTTCTCTGAGCCTTCAAGGTCCATGTGACCTGCCCATGGTGCGCAAAAAACTGCCGCTCAGAGTTTTTTTTTTGTAAAACAACCCAACCCTTCTCTCTAGATTTAAAACGCGCAAGTACAAATTGTAGGGTTCATTAAAAAAAGCACGCATTGTTCATGACATAAGGTGTTAAGAGAACTAGGATGATTTCTAAATTAAAAGCTATCAAAACTCCGTCTGTAGATTTCTGTTTAAAGTATGATTTGTCGGGCAACGTTTAAAAATATACAGCATAAATACCCCACAGTGAATGTGATCTATTTATACAACAAGATGTGAAGAAATCCAGATTTAGTGTTAGCAAAGTTACAACAAACAAACTTACAAGTGGTTTTAAAAAGTACGAATACGATTAATCGGGCTCAAGTAAGAAGTGCTAGAAACACCCCATATTGAAAGCTTTGCAGCTACACAGATAGTTATGCAAAAAACTAGGATTAGTAGTTAACATAGAAGGCGAAAATTCGTCTTAGATTCAAAAAAGTGCAAGTTTGTTCGACTCTAAAAGAAATAAAAAACACCTTAAACGGGTTTTCTTTAACTCAGAAGTTGTACTGAATACTAGGGTTAGTCGTTATGAAAGGTAGCAAGAAAAACATAACTGATTTAAAAAGTAGAAGTGCAATTTTTTAGGCTAACTTTAAAAGAAATAAAAACCCTTAACGTTAAAGTGTTCTGTCTGCACGTACAAGACGTACTGCAACATCAGGTTTCTCAAGCTCCCTGGGGCGGGGGTGGCTCAGTCGGTAGCGCGCCAGGCTCGTAATCTGTAGTTCCCAGGTTCGAGTTCCAGCTGGGTCAGCGTTGAGATTTATCTCCGCAAAATTCCTCGCCCTGCCCACGGTCAGTAGGGGACACCGATGGGCTTGGAAAGGCCGCCGTCCGTCGGATGGGACGTTAAGCCGTGGCCCCGTGTGCGGGAGAGCCATACCCTGTGCACGTTAAAGAACACGCTGGATGGCCTTGACGGGAGGCTACCATCTGTCTCCCAACAGCTGTTCCAGTGGGTCCCCTCCCCCAACCTTCTCTGAGCCTTCGGGGTCCATGTGACCTGGCCATTTAGCCCATGGTGTGCAAAAAAGTGCCGCTCAGAGGTAAAACAACCCAAACAACAACAACTCAAGCTCCCTTTAACAGAAATAAAAACACAATGCATCTGTTTACACCGCAAGGCGATCTGAAAAAGGTTTGTTGATAATCAAGGTTGTAGAAACCTCATCCTTAGGTTTTAAAATGAACCCCTCCCCCTGCTCCATACACTCCCGGACAGTTGGGAGACTATCGAATCTTTTGCGCGTGGGACATTCGCATCCCTCAATCCACCACTGAGCAGTACCTAAGAGCGTTGACCACACTGTTACTTTCATCCGATATTCACATAATGAAACCTTTAACTTCCAAGAGGCCAACTCTCATCTGTAATTGTGGGGCGGGGGTGGCTCAGTCAGTAGCGCGCCAGGCTCGTAATCTGTAGGTCCCAGCTGGGTCAGCGTTGAGATTTATCTCCGCAGGTCAGTAGGGGACACCGATGGGCTTGAAAAGACCGCCGTCCGTCGGATTGAACGTTAAGCCGTGGCCCCGTGTGCGGCAGAGCCATACCCTGTGCACGTTAAAGAACACGCTGGATGGCCTTGACGGGAGGCTACCATCTGTCTCCCAACAGCTGTTCCAGTGGGTCCCCTCCCCCAACCTTCTCTGAGCTTTCGGGGTCCATGTGACCTGGCCATTTAGCCCATGGTGTGCAAAAAAGTGCCTCTCAGAGGTAAAACAACCCAACAACTCATCTGTAATTGAAGGCACTAATTTTCTATTATTTTCTTGTTTACACAAAGTTTAAATTTTACCACTTAACTTTAGAAAAGACCAGATTTCAATTTAGCTTAAATTCCGTCTTTAGATTATCCGCCTACTTTTCCACAATCGCTACAGATTCTAAAAAGTTCCAGGGTCAATATCTATTCTTACAATTGAATAGCAATTCTCAGTTCTATGTTGGATGCTTGGCCTCATGGTCGCTCATTAAAAGTATCTGTCACACAACTCCCAAGTTAATTAATCTGAGAAACTGTGTCAAAAACACATCCATTCAAAGTAATTGAAGTATCATTCCCATGACCAGACTTGATAACTTTAGTTTTTCTTTTTTATCTAATTTCAGTCCTTCCTTATCACCAGTCTCATGAATGCCGATAGCGAAAAAATGACTTTATAAATCGAACATTGACTTTGCTAGCTATTTAGCTAATCGAGTATTAAACTTTGCTAAGCTATTTAGCAAATCAAATATTAACTTGCAAGGTATTTACCTAATCGACTATTAACTTCGCCAACTATTTAGCTAATCGAGTATTAACTTTGCTAGCTATTTAGCTAATGGAGCATTAACTTTGCTAACTATTTAGCTAATCGAGTATTAACTTTGGAAGGTATTTAACTAATCGAGCATTACAGTCGCTCAAAAAAGTATCCGAACAGTATGGTTGATTACAGAATTCAGAAAAAATATCTGGCAACGATTTTTTACAAATTAGTGAATCTGGCAATCTTCGTGTCACGTGACACGAAGGTTGCCAGATCACTAATTTCTAAAAAAAATCCTTGCCAGATATTTTTTCTGAATTCTGTAATCAACCATGGTGTTCGGATCCTTTTTTGAGCGACTGTAGGTGGTCATATTATTTTGATACTAGATCGTGTGGGCTCACTCACGGAAATATTGAGCGTGTGCAGTTACCGTTCACAGCAAACTGGAGCGTGTGCAGTAACTGCACACGCTCCAGTTTGCTGTGAACGGTAACTGGAGCGTGTACAGTTGCTGTACACGCTCCAGATATTTTTCCTGAATTCTGTAATCATGTGACACGAAGGTAGCCAGATCACTAATTTCTAAAAAAAAATCGTTGCCAGATATTTTTTCTGAATTCTGTAATCAACCATGGTGTTCGGATCCTTTTTTGAGCGACTGTAGGTGGTCATATTATTTTGATACTTGATCGTGTGGGCTCACTCACGGAAATATTGAGCGTGTGCAGTTACCGTTCACAGCAAACTGGAACGTGTGCAGTAACTGCACACGCTCCAGTTTGCTGTGAACGGTAACTGGAGCGTGTACAGTTGCTGTACACGCTCCAGATATTTTTCCTGAATTCTGTAATCATGTGACACGAAGGTAGCCAGATCACTAATTTCTAAAAAAAAATCGTTGCCAAATATTTTTTCTGAATTCTGTAATCAACCATGGTGTTCGGATCCTTTTTTGAGCGACTGTAGGTGGTCATATTATTTTGATACTTGATCGCGTGGGCTCACTCACGGAAATATTGAGCGTGTGCAGTTACCGTTCACAGCAAACTGGAACGTGTGCAGTAACTGCACACGCTCCAGTTTGCTGTGAACGGTAACTGGAGCGTGTACAGTTGCTGTACACGCTCCAGATATTTTTCCTGAATTCTGTAATCATGTGACACGAAGGTAGCCAGATCACTAATTTCTAAAAAAAAATCGTTGCCAGATATTTTTTCTGAATTCTGTAATCAACCACAGTGTTCGGATATTTTTTTGAGCGACTGTACCATAAGTTAATTAGGATATCGTGATGTGACAAAATTGAGTACCGGTTTTGTCTAAGCCTTTACTTCATCCTCTTACTTTACTCACTAATGGAATTTAAAATTTGAAATTTAGTTAGCTATGTCTCAATGTCCATAAGAAACTTGGGCGGTTTGTTTTTTGGTTGAAAGGTGTGATCGTAGTCGTTTCTTTTTTTAATACACTCATATGGATTGTTTCCTATAGTTCTGAAGAAATGAGCAGCATTCCTTTGCGAATATATTCATATATTAAATTATTTGTATGTCCTTTTGTGTGTTGCTGTTTTTTGAGTACCGTGAGATTTATTCCATGGTACTCAAAAATTTTCAGAATAAAACTTTAGGCATTTATTCTGAAAATTCTTTAGTGGGTTCAGAGTTGTCTTGTTCGCATATCACCATACTGGATATGCAATAAGTTATTTCATTCTCGTGCTTCATGAATTCATAACAATATTTTAAGGTTTTTCTTTATGAAAAGAGAGATTTTTAAACTATACGTTTATTAAATGTGATGATTTTGGAATAGTTTTATTGCCTTCTGTGTTTGATCTTTTTGTGACATTTTTTTAATTTCTTTTCTAATAAAGTTAAATAGAAAAAAAATAAATAAATCTCCCTCTCTCAAGCAGTTGCTTGCCACAGAGGTCTAACAGGAGCCTATCAGTTTAATACTACATAGTAGGAAGTCTGTGAGGATGGCAGGACCTCAGCAGAAAAACAACACAAACACCCATGGCTCCAACCCAGGTCCCTCTGATCAGCCGAAACCACTCGGCCATTCAAGCCCGCTAACCACTCGGCCATTCAAGCCCGCTAACCACTCGGCCACTCAAGCAGGCTAACCACTCGGCCACGGTATACCTGAATAAAAAAATTGCTTTTTAGGCAGCTCTGCGTGCTTTGGAGCTGTTGAGGGGAATGGGATTAAAAGTCAGATTTTTCAAATCTGATTTTTGACAACGGAAATATGTTTTATTTTCTGACTAGGAAAATATTTACTTTTGAGTTATAAAATATGTAGATATTGCGACGGCAGATTTTGACTTTTACGTTCGAAATAGATTTTATTCTTGTTTACAAAATTTGACTTTTGAGTTAAATACTTTTCACTCTTAAATCAGATTTTATCTTCTGCGTTTGAAAAATTTGATTTCTGAATCGGAAAATTTTCACTTTCTGAATTAAATGAGATTCGTTTCACCTTCTTGATAAAATGTGATTTTTGAGTTCAAAAATATCTGTTTCATTTTCTAGCTTAAAAATTCGCTTTTGTGTTTGAAAACATCCTTTTTTTTATAAATTAAAAAACTTATTTCGAAAAGAAGCTTTTGTTTTTTTCATTTGGAGTTCAAAAATTTCTGCTTTTTAGTTAGATAATATGTGTTTCATTTTCAAAATTGGAATAAAAAATTTATTTATAAATTAAAAAATATTTGTTTTGTCTTTTTTAAGTTGAAATATTTTAACTTTCGAGTTCGAAAACATAGGTTTTAATTTTTTATCTGTCAAAATTTGAATCCTGAGGACAAACTAAAAAACTGAGTACAATCACTACTGATCTAGACAATTTTGCATTCTTTAGTGAAGCTATCCTAAGTGCAGTTAAACGTTTTACACTTTGGCATGCACTCGACCTGATTTAAGATGAAATCTAAAATATGATTTATATGGATATAATCAGGTCCGTAACTAAAAAAATATAAAGGGGGGGGGGGGGGGGGAAGGGAGCAAATCATGTAATGGAGTCGAAATAAAGTGAAAAGACGGGAGTGGCAAGATAGGAGATTTCCATTGCATATAACATTTCCCTTCCGTTTTAAAGGTCATTAAAAATTTCATTGAAAAATGTTTGAAATATGCACAAGTTCAAAATTTTTGCCTGTATTACCCTTACTAGCATTCTCAAAGGGGGGGGGGGGGTGAGAGCATGTCCCCCTTGCCTACCCCCCACAGTAGATCCGGCTCTGGACATAAGTGTTCTGTACAGAAGAATTGAAATTGTTGAATTGTGAACGGTAAAAACACACCAACAAATTAAAGATTGTGATGAAGATTTATTCATCGTCATCACTCATTTCATATTCTTCTCTGAACGCAGAGGAACTCCGAGAGAGAAATAGAGGCGTCATCGAGGGTGAAAAAGATGCGGAATGTTTCATCGGCACACCCGACAGCATCCGGACCTCAGAGTGGGAGACACGAGACGGCCGCATCAATGGCAGAGGCTTCACCTTCCGACTGACTTGTGGAGGGGAGAAGACATCTTTACAGGCTCGAGGAGATTACCTCTGCTGCTGATGGCGGCCATCAACGGTTTACGTTGCCTTGAGCATCAGACGTGTCTCGTGCAGTGGCCATCGGAGGACACGACGAAGGATCGAGGCAACGTGGCAGTTTTATGCGCGCCGCCATTTTCTTATTATCTGCTCTTTCGATCAATGCTCGTGCTCCGTCTTTGTTCTTGGCAGTTGATGTACACCCAAATGGCAGGACGGGTTGAGTAACCTAATATCGATGGAGACTCGAAAAAGGAGATGGGAATAAAATTCTCTAGATAACGGCCAATAAATAGGTTTTATTCTCCGTGTAAATATGATAACAAAGAATCGGGATTGAATATTTTAAACTTTTTTTTTTTTCGAATTCCAGTTTGAAATGAAAGTTGTAAATTCCCAAACGTGTTTTTAGAAGTTGTTGCTTTTTGCAGAATTAATGAATGAAGAAAACGTAAAAGCCCTTCTTTATTTTTTTTGGGGGGAAGGGGATTTGTGATATGATTTATTTGTTTTTTTGTAACTTCTTAAATCTGTCGATTTTTATATACAGTCGCTCAAAAAAATATTCTAACACTCTGGTTGATTACAGAATTCAGGAAAAAATATCTGGCAACGAGTTTTTTAGAAATGAGTGAGCTGGCAACCTTCGTGTCACGTGACACGACGGTTGCCAGATTAAAAAAAAATCGTTGCCAGATATTTTTTCTGAATTCTGCAATCAACCATGGTGTTCGGATACTTTTTTGAGCGACTGTAGGTGGTCATATTATTTCGATACCAGATCGTGTGGGCTCATTCACGGAAATATTGAGCGTGTGCAGTTACCGTTCACAGCAAACTGGAGCGTGTGCAGTAACTGCACACGCTCCAGTTTGCTGTGAACGGTAACTGGAGCGTGTAAAGTTGCTGTACACGCTCCAGATATTTTTCCCGAATTCTGTAATCACGTGATGCGAAGGTTGCCAGATCACTATTTTCTAAAAAAATCGTTGCCAGATATTTTTTCTGAATTCTGTAATCAACCATAGTGTTCGGATATTTTCTTGAGCGACTGTACACTTTTTCCCCAAAAAAGTCAATGGACACTTCTTGTTACAGGAATTTAAATTCCCGTTCAAAGCTCCTTAGCTTTAAAAATAATCTTTTTAGGAAGCAAATGACTGGTGGTAAATTTCAAATCTCATGCAAATCTCTCTGCCTCAATTTTTAACAAATTGTGTTTAACGTTTAAAGCAGTGTCTCGCAAACTGTGTGCCGCGAGAGATTCCAAGTGTGCCGCGACAGATTTTCAAATTGACACTAGATACTCCAAAGATTTCATTTTGACTTGACTTGTGTTATCGACGTGCTTTAATGAAAATCTTTCAGATTTTATCAACTGGGATCTTGTAAGTATTTATCAAGCTTTTTCCAAATATTGGCGGGGTGGGGGTGGCTCAGTCGGTAGCGCGCCAGGCTCGTAATCTGTAGTTCCCAGGTTCGAGTCCCAGCTGGGTCAGCGTTGAGATTTATCTCCACAAAATTCCACGCCCTGCCCAAGGTCAGTAGGGGACACCGAAGGGCTTGGAAAGGCCGCCGTCCGTAGGATGGGACGTTAAGCCGTGGTCCCATGTGCGGGAGACCCATACCCTGCACGCGTTAAAGAACACGCTGGATGGCCTTGACGGGAGGCTACCATCTGTCTCCCAACAGCTGTTCCAGTGGGTCCCCTCCCCCAACCATCTCTGAGCCTTCGGGGTCCATGTGACCTGGCCATTTAGCCCATGGTGTGCAAAAAAGTGCCACTCAGAGGTAAAACAACCCAAATCCAAATTTTGGTATTAATTTTTGATTATTTCAAGCCATAGAATGGACAAATATTTAAAACAAACACCGAGTTATGAATTAAAGAACGAGAGCAAATCTTCAAGTAAAACCAGGCTGATGACTTCAACAAATCGCAAATATAATGACGATTATACAGAGTTTGCTTTTATTCTTTTTTTAGGTGTGCCGCGGAAAAAAAATGAGATTCAGTGAGCCGCGGAAAAAAAATAGATTCAGTGTGCCGCAGAGTAAAAAAGTTTGCGAGATACTGGTTTAAAGCGCTACGAGAACTGAATTATTGAACTAAACTGTTGCTAATCATAACAGTTTATTTTCAAAATTAACTAAAATGAAGGTAACAAATGTTAGAACAAATATGCTAAATAAATGCAGCTTTCGAATTTCTCTTAATATATATTTTTTTCTATTTTCTTTCAGCGTAGCAATAGCGACTGCTCTTACAGTTTCTAGTTGCAATAATTCTTTAAATATTGAATGACTCTTGTTGAAAATCAAGATTTAGAGAGATTTAAAAAAAGATCTTCATTATTTCTCCAGTGATATTCCATTTTCAAAATTAGTGGTAATATATTCTGTTTTGGTAATGTAATCTTGTATACTCTTACATACTGGTATCCGAAAATTTCAATGCTATGTTATGCCCGTCTGAGGCTGATTCCAATGCGTTCAGACTTCTAAAATAAGTGCTTTGCCTAAATGTCATCTGAAGATATATTGAAGCTTTGAATGAAATCCGTCTGGATCTTAATTTTCATCTTCTTCTTCTTCACGTTACAAGGTAAATGGGATGTCCTTATTCAGGCTTTCCCAATGAGAGTTTTGAGCAAAAGAGTATAATCACTAATGGAGCAAAAAAAATAGAAATAAAAATTATAATTATAATTATATTTTTTTTTTCATTTTTCGTTCTCTTTTCATTATTTTTTATTTTTTAATTTCTTTTTAATTCCATTTTTTTTAACTAGATTCCTTTTTTTTATGTTTTTTTTAATTCTATTTTCAAGGTTAGACCCCTTTTTTAATTTTAATTTTATTTTTTTTAATTCTATTTTCAAGGTTAGATTCCTCTTTTTTAATTTTATTTTCAATTTTTCATCTTTTATTTGTTTTTTTTAAGTTTTATTTCCCAAAGTTAAATTTTTTTTTAATGTTTTCTTTTATATCTTATTCCATAATGGAGTGGAAATAAGAAAGTTAAAATGAGTTTATAAATTAAAATTTCAGTTTCATGTTTAGGGTGGTTTATAAGATTTTGGATGTTTTAAGTCTACTACTATTCCTAGTTTTTTTAATTCAGAGAATGGGGTTTCTCTTTGTTTGGAATATAGATTACAATTTAAAAGAACATGATTTGTATTTTCTAAAAGATTACATTTCAAGCAGTTTGGAGAGTTTGTGAGCCTTAATTGGAATTTTTGTTTATTTAAATTTATTGTATCTGTTCTTAATCTGTATATAATTTTGTTTTCTTTATGAGAGAAAGGTAATTTTTCAATATAATCAATTTTGTTTGATAAACGAAATCTGAAGTTATTTTTGCAGATTGCCTGTGCTTGGAAATGTTTTTCTGTAAGAGAAAATTCTATTTTATTGAGTTCTTGTTTAAAAGAGTAGAAAAAATTAAATATTGGAGTGATGTCATTTAAATTATGTGCATTTTTAGCCAAAATATCAACCCTTTCATTTTCTTGGATCCCAATATGACTTGGGATCCATTGTAATCTGATTTTGTTATTCTTAAGGGAGATATTTGACAAATTCTATTGTAGGATATTGGAAATAAATTGGTTATAATTTGAATAATATATTTCTTGTTGGAGCACCTGAAGGGCGCCTTTTGAGTCAGAAAATATTACTATATTCTGATTAGTTAGATTACTCAGAATCCATTTAAAGGATTCATAGATAGCTGTTAATTCAGCTTGAATAATTGTTGAGTTTTTAGCGAACTTAAAAAATTTAGACACATTAAATGAAGGGATAAGAAAAGCAGCAGCAGCAGAGGAACCTGTTTCTTTTAAGACTGATCCGTCTGTGTATATGTTAAATGTAGATTCATAATTTTCGGCAAAATAAGATTTGAATATATTAATGCTGCTTCCGCAGAAATATCTTTTTTTGAGATCAAAGATGGAATTTCGGTGATAATTAAAGGTGAGGGATAACACTAGTCCACTATGATATTGGGAATGTCCCCTTTTAGTGTTCTACTAAAATATTCATCATAGAGACTGGAAAGGTGTTCATTATTGTATATAGTTTTGATGTACGGTAATCTATGAAAATGTTTGTAAAAAGGATGTGTGGGAAGTTTATAATGTAGTTTAAAAAATATTTTGTTAATGAAATATTATGTCTCATTTCAAATGGTGGAATAGCAATCTCTGCTATTACAGAAATTGTAGGACAGCATTTTACAAGTCCCAGGGCAATTTTCAGACATTGATTCTGCAAAGAATTGAGTTTCCTGAATTTAGAAAAAAGAGTTCCAGAAATAAATTCTAGGCCAAATTCGATTTTAGGTCTTATAAGGTTTTTATATACAGTTATTAATTGCTGTTGCTGTGTGCCTTCATTTTTGAAAGCAAAGTGTTTAATGCAATTTAATAGTTGTAGACCTGAATTATATTTATTGTTAAGGTGATGTTGCCAATTTAGTTTTGTATCTAAATACATACCTAAGATTTTGCATTTATTAAGCTGAGTTAAGGTTTCTGAGTTAATAGATAATTTAAATTAGGGATTGTAATTTTTTTTTATGAAAAGGAATTATAAACGTTTTTTAATGTTAATTTCCAAGTTCCATGTTGAACAATATTCACTAAGTTTATTTAACTGTTTTTGTAAATTTTCCTGTAACTTGTATTCGTTTTTCCCCGATGACCAAAAAATGATGTCATCTGCATATCCTGTAAATGTAATTGATTTTTCAAAAATTTCTTTAATGTCGTGTAAATAAAAATTAAATAAAATCGGGGACAATATTGATCCCTGAGAAAGACCTTGGGTCATTTTGTGGGTTTCTGAGAAGTATTCTCCAATTTTAACCTGTATAAATCTATTGCTTAAGAGATTATATAAAATAAATTTTGCACTTATGTTAGATTTTAATAGTTTTGTAAATAAACCATTTATTGATACAGAATCAAAAGCGTGTGTTAAGTCCAAAGAAATAGCTAAAAGAATTTCTTTTCTGTTTAATAGCTCTAAAAATATCATGTAAAAGTAAGGAAATATTTGCTTTGGCAGAACGATGTTTCCTAAAACCAAAGAAATTATTTTGAAAAAAGTTTCCTGTCTCAAAATACCAGGAAAGTCTTTTATATACTCATCAATATTCTGTTTGTAATAAAGAGTTGATGAAAATTAAATATTTATCAGTAGCAAATGCATCTTAAGAATTTACTCAGAAGTCTAATCAGAATTCAAATTTAAAGAATATTTATCATTAATAAAATAGATTTATTAATGAAATTAATAACTATTAATAAAAAAATTCTTTATATTAGAAGTTTCTGCAAACATTGTTCTTTCTTTCCTGGCAGCTCGCTGTGGACTGGCAACTTTCCAGAATTACAGTCGCTCAAAAAAGTATCCGAACACTCTGGTTGATTACAGAATTCAGAAAAAATATCTGGTGCGCGTATAGCAACTGTACACGCTCCAGTTACCGTTCACAGCAAACTGGAGCGTGTGCAGTAACTGCACTAGCTCCAGTTTGCTGTGAACGGTAACTGCACACGCTCAATATTCCCGTGAGTCAATATTTCCACACGATCTAGTATCAAAATAATATGACCACCTACAGTCGCTCAAAAAAGTATCCGAACACTCTGGTTGATTACAGAATTCAGAAAAAATATCTGGCAACGATTTTTTTAAATCTGGCAACCGTCGTGTCACCTGACACGAAGGTTGCCAGCTCACTCATTTCTAAAAAAAAATCGTTGCCAGATATTTTTCCTGAATTCTGTAATCAACCAGAGTGTTCGGATATTTTTTGAGCGACTGTACAGTTCCTTCTAGAATTTTTTATTACCCTACTTGCGAGCAGTGTTGTCATTTAATTCATTTAATCGCTCACTCCCCGTTCTTAAAAAAATTTAAATTAATCTTTAAATTCCCACTCGCTATGTTACCGATTGCAACTCCTGAGGAAAACAGCGCTTCGACATTTAGCTTTGAAAAATAAAAGGGTCGTTTGGAGTTGTCCCAACCAACCAATCCTCGTCTTCCAACAAGGTGTTGTAGCATCATGTATCTTGCAAGGCGGCAATCGGCAGGTCGAGTCAATGGAGGAAGAATAAAAAGCGTTGGGGGAGTGAAGCTCTTTTTGACTCACTGGCAGCTAATCAGAGAAGTGTTGACCCTGGCCATCCACCCAGCTGGGTCATCCCACTAATGGGATTCTGCTTTATGAGCCTCCTTTTCTCCTCCTCTTCCCCATCAGCCTTGGACTCCAGGTGGTCGTCGGTACACCGAGAGCGCGCCACAAGAAAACGATCCCCTACGGGGCTAGCTAATCTGCACGCAAGACGGGATAGGGGAAAAAATGCAACTGAACGAGCGAACGGAGCGATTCGAGAGCTGTGTTAACTCGAGATTACAGCCGGTCCCGGCAGCACCCAATTGGCGATTTCTATGGCCGAGCTTTCCCTTCAAAGCGTCTCTCTACCTGGCAGGAGCAACACAAAAAACGAAAGAGAAAGCCAGCCTCCCATTTCTCGAGCACCATTTAGCTTTCCGTTTCGACAGCGAACCATCAACCGGTACTGAAAAGGCGACCTCCGTATATCAGGGAAAAGTTTTACATTTCTGTGAAAGGCGGGCATTGTGAGACTACACTAATAAAACCTTTTGTACGGGCAAACCGAATTGTGTGAAGTGCGCAACAAAAACATAGCAGTCGCGCCCCACGTTTTGTGCCTCTCTGGCGCTTATTAGCGAACTGGGCTTGGATCTGTCATGCTCTGTATTAGATTAGATGGAAGCGTGTGCGCGGCAGTTTGGGGCGTGAGCTGCCTCTTTCTCCGCCAACCCACGACATCCCCCCCCCCTTTCTGCCACTTCCATATTCATGCCTCTCTTCGCTTGTTCTTGCCTCGCGCCCTGCTGCTGAGCCTTTTTCTCTTCGCTGCTGCCGCTAATCACGTTAGGGCTCCACAGCAAAACATGTTAGTACGGCTAATGGAGCCAATAGCAGCAGCGCTAAGTGAAGCTGCAGCAGGGACTGAAGCGGAAAAGCAGCACAACTTATCTGCAAGCCCAAGCACCAAGAAAACCACCAGCAACCATCAGTATCTTCATTTTATCATTCCCTCTTCATTCCTGAATTTTGAGGCCGCCCTCTTGTCTTATTAGACTCATCACCGGAAACGGAATGTTCAATGGGAAGTTTAAATGCTTCCACGTCATTTAAGCTCTACTTCCTCTCATTACCTCTACTCTATTTAAAAACTATTTCTTTCGAATACTTCTTTCCCATTCGAACACAATTTTCTTTTGAGTACTTCTTTTCCATTTGAATACTTTTCCTTATGAATAATTTTATTCCTTTTAAATCCTACTCCCTTTAAGTACGTGTACTATACTGATGAATTATACTTCTATCCTTTTATACTTTTCCCTTGATTACTTCCCATGTGAATACTATTTCTTTTGAATATTCCTTTCCATTTAAATATTATTTGTTTTGAATACTTTTTTTGTTTTGCACCTGAAAAGCATTTCCTCTGAGTATTCCTTTTTACTTGAAATTGCGTTTCTTGTGAATATTTTTATTCCTATTAATCATCACTTCCTCTAAACTCTTCTAATTCTCATAAACAATACTTCCTTTTAACACTTCTTTTCAATTCAATACCTCTTTTCTCTCTCGAATACTTTTTTGTATTCGACTACAATTTCTTTTGAATACTTCTTTTCCGTTTCAACACCATTTCTTTTGAATGCTTCTTTTCTATTTCAACACCATTTCTTTTGAATACTTCTTTTCCATTTCAACACCATTTCTTTTCAATACTTCTTTTCCATTTCAACACCATTTCTTTTGAACTTCTTCTTTTCCATTTCAACACCATTTCTTTTGAATACTTCTTTTCTATTTCAACACCATTTCTTTTGAATACTTCTTTTCCATTTCAACACCATTTCTTTTGAATACTTCTTTTCTATTTCAACACCATTTCTTTTGAATACTTCTTTTCCATTTCAACACCATTTCTTTTGAATACTTCTTTTCTATTTCAACACCATTTCTTTTGAATACTTCTTTTCTATTTCAACACCATTTCTTTTGAAGACCTTTTTTTCCATTTGAGTATCATTTCCTTTGAATACTTTTTTTTCGTTTAAATATTATTTTCCTTCAATATTTCGATTCCTTCTATGCACCATAATTCCTTTAATACTTCTACGCCTTACAAATAACACCTCCTTCTGGATGTATTTGGCCATTTCTGTGTGGCAGGGCTTTCCCTTCCAAGCATCTCTTCAAGCGTCTCTGAATACTCCTATTTCGTTTAAAAGCTACTTAATTTGACTTTCACTTTCTTTTAGTACTTCTTACCTCGCTTTCCATAACTCGAGCTTCAATTTCCCTTTGTTATCTGTCGGTTGCTCTTCAAATATTTCGATTAAGAGATAAAACTTCGTTTTTGAATAAAATCGTGTCACGTGATTACAGAATTCGGGAAAAATATCTGGAGCGTGTACAGCAACTGTACACGCTCCAGTTACCGTTCACAGCAAACTGGAGCGTGTGCAGTTACTGCACACGCTCCAGTTTGCTGTGAACGGTAACTGCACACGCTCAATATTTCCGTGAGTGAGCCCACACGATCTAGTATCAAAATAATGTGACCACCTACAGTCGCTCAAAAAAGTATCCGAACACTATGGTTGATTACAGAATTCAGAAAAAATATCTACCAACGATTTTTTTATAAATTAGTGATCTGGCAACCTTCGTGTCACGTGATTACAGAATTCAGGAAAAATATCTGGAGCGTGTACAGCAACTGCACACGCTCAATATTTCCGTGAGTGAGCCCACACGATCTAGGTCTTTGTGAGCTCACACGATTCAATGTGCTGTGAACATTAACCGCAACCGCTCCAATTTGCTGTGAACGGTAACTGCACACGCTCCATATTCATTGCATTATATATTCATACGCATTATATATATTAAAAAATATCCAATTTTAGAAATTAGTGATCTGGCAACCTTCGTGTCACGTGACAAGAAGGTTGCCAGATCACTAATTTCTAAAAAAATCATTGCCAGATATTTTTCTGAATTCTGTAATCAGAATAATGTTCAGATATTTTTTGAGCGACTGTATCTACGTCACTACGCTCCGCCCGAGGGGTTAGGGTGTGAATCACCAAGAGGAACGACGGCGAGATGCGAAGTCAGCAAAATACAGAATGAATGTTGCTTACGAAGGGTGAAGTCACGTGCGTTTAGCGCGTCAAGGTGATGCAGCTCTTTCTCGAAAACCCAAAAGGAGCAGGGTTCGATTCTGTGTGAACCATGTTATGTAGGCAGGGATTAGGATATCCTGTCGCCGAGTTGTGAGGTCTGTGTGGCCGAGTGGTTAGCGCATTTGGATAATAATTATAGAGATCTGGGTTTGAGCTCGGGGTAAGGCGTGGACGTTTGTGTCGTTTTTCTGCTAAGGTCTCATCATCCTCACAGACATTCTGTTTTGGCGTATAAACTGACAGGCTACTGTTAGGCCTCTGTGAGAAACAGCTGCTTGAGGGGGTATTATTTTTTATTATAAAACGATTTCTGTACGGAAAAGTACAGATTTCCACCTCGTTAAGTGAATACCTGGAAAAGGAAAGCAGCATTCAAGCTACTTTAAGCTGATTGGAGAGTCTCCAAGCAACATCAATAAAGCCATTTCATCCAACAAAATGTTGAGAACAGCTGAGGTCCACAGAATCGAGCACATTCCCATATGTATATACACCGAAGAGCCAAAACATTATGACCACCTGCCTAATATGGCGTTGGTCCTCCACGTGCCACCAAAAAAGCTCTTACGTAGCGAAGCATGGACACTACAAGATTTCTAAAGGTGTCTTGTGGTACAGTGGACTTCGTTACAGCGCTGCTCGCTATACCGCGCACTCGGTTATAGCGCGGGCGATGTTCGCGATAAGTTCAAACATGTTTATACAGGTCCGTGCGGCGTTAGTGAGTATCGCATTTTATTGTTACTGCGTATTGAGTAATTGTGTATGTATTGAGTTCCTGCATGTATTTTGAATAGTGTTTAATTATTGCATGCATGATGAGTAAAAGAAAAGCTTACAGTGTGAAATTTATTGTGTCGCCACCGCGCCGCTCGGTATAACGCGGTTCACCTTATAACGCGGGTGTTGTTTCCCGCCCGACATGCGCGTTATATCGGGGGTCCACTGTATTTGGTACCAACACGTTACCAGCCGATCCTTTAACTCTTATAAGTTATGTGGTTGAGGCGCCGCAGATCGGATATGCTGTTCCAACACAAACCACACACATTCTCGGACAATCCGGACAGTGTGGCATGGTGCATTATCCTGCTGAAAGGCAGCACTACTAGAGGGGAATACCGTTGCCATGAAAGGATGTACCTGGTCTGCAATGATGTTTAGGTAGGTGACAGACGTTTTAGTTTCTTGCACATGAATGACTGGACACAGGGTTTCCCAGCAGTACATTGCCCAAAGCATTGCACTTCCTCCACTGGCTTGTCTTCTTTCCACGGTAAATGATGCACACCTACAAGGCCATCTACATGGTGCAACAGGAAAAAGAGATTAATAGGACCAGACGACCTTCTTCCAATCATTCAAGGTCCAGTTTTGATGCTTGTGTGTCCATTGTAGGCACTTTCGACGGTGAACCGAGGTTAGCATGGGCACTCGGAGCGGCCTGCGGCTACGCAGCCCATTTTCAGCAGGGTTCTGTACTGTGTGTTGTGACACATTACTCCCTCGCCAGCATTCAAATTATGGGTAAGTTGCACCACAGTATCCCTTCTGTTGGCTTGCACCATACAGGATAGCTTTCGCTCACCTCTAGTATCGATGAACCATGGTCGGCCCACACCTTGCCATGGTTTCCACACCATGCCAGTTTTCCCCTTCTCGGACCACTTTTTGAAGGTACTAACCACGGCTGACCCTGGGCCCAACACAAACCTTGCCGTCTCGAAAATACTTTGACCCAATCGCCCGCCATTATAATGTGACCTTTGTCAAACTCACTTAGGTACACGGGGTGGGGGTGGCTCAGTCGGTAGCGCTCCAGGCTCGTAATCTGTAGTTCCCAGGTTCGAGTCCCAGCTGGGTCAGCGTTGAGATTTATCTCCGCAAAATTCCCCGCCCTGCCCGCGATCAGTAGGGGACACCGATGGGCTTGGGAAGGCCGCCGTCCGTCGGATGGGACGTTAAGCCGTGGCCCCGTGTGCGGGAGAGCCATACCCTGTGCACGTTAAAGAACACACTGGATGGCCTTGACGTGAGGCTACCATCTGTCTCCCAACAGCTGTTCCAGTGGGTCCCCTCCCCCAACCTTCTCTGAGCCTACGGGGTCCATGTAACCTGGCCATTTAGCCCATGGTGTGCAAAAAAGTGCCGCTCAGAGGTAAAACAACCCAACCCACTTAGGTACGCTGCCTTTCCCATCTGAAGAACAAGAATAACACTGATTAACAATGGAATTCAGTATCAAGAGTTATTTTTGCCGTTTTATGACCTTCACACGCGCCGTCGTTTACCTGCAATTGTTGCGATTTGCATAAAGACGTTCTGGTCGTAATGTTTTGGCCCTTCGGTGTATATATGTGTGTGAATGTAATGAATAGCTGTGTCGCTCTCAACTTAGTGCCTGGGCATTTGTTTCTTTTATCGAAGGTTCAGCATGCCTGAAGCACACCTAATCGCGGGTGTAAAAACCCGCGAATCTGTGATTTCACCCAATACCACGAGTGAAAATTAATTAATTGCAGTAATTAATTAAAGGGGAAATTAAAAAGTCGGTTACCACTCATCCCTGCCACGACACAGACATTCCGCTATCCTGCTTGACAAATTGTTTAAAATATTTCTCTTATCATTCAATGCATTTTTTTTTTTTGATTTGACATTCTCCGCAAAATTCCCCGTCCTGCCCACGGTCAGTAGAGGACACCGATGGGCTTGGAAAGGCCGCCGTCCGTCGGATGGGACGTTAAGCCGTGGCCCCGTGTGTGGGAGAGCCATACCCTGTGCACGTTAAAGAACACGCTGGATGGCCTTGACGGGAGGCTACCATCTGTCTCCCAACAGCTGTTCCAGTGGGTCCCCTCCCCCAACCTTCTCTGAGCCTTCGGGGTCCATGTGACCTGGCCATTTAGCCCATGGTGTGCAAAAAAGTGCCGCTCAGAGGTAAAACAACCCAACCCAACCTTTTTGGTTTGACACCTATAACTTTCTCATTATTTTTAAAAAGTATCCCATTAGCTCGCAAAGATTGTCGATTCCTTGTCTTGTTTCAGAGTCTCATAGCTATTGTTTATCATTTAGTTCAAATAGGAGAGGATTAGATTTTTCTTTTAAAATGAATTATCTTCAGTTATTTCGATACAATGAAATCTTTTTTAATGATTTAATTTTTTTTTCGAGAATACATTACGAGCAATACTGGTGTCCCACAATTTAATTTCGATTCTCTGTAACTTCTAAATAAACTTTTTATGAAAACAGGATTGATAATAATAAAACATGAATGTAGTCTGATCCAAATCACGATTTTAAAAAAATATATTTCTTCGACATTTGCAGATAATGAATTTAAATATTTAGCCAGAGCAATATTAGTCATAAGAGTTTATTTCAAAAATTAATTAAAACTAAATAATAAATATTATTTTAAATAATTTAATATGTCTAGGGTTCGAGCCCTGGATAAGGCATGGATATTCGTGTTGCTTTTCTGCTGAGGTCAACATCAATACACATCAAACTTTGAATATTCCTGCAAAGAATTAAAACAATGCAGACTCTTTCAGGCATAATTTTTGTGGATCCTTACGGATATATATATATATAATTGTTTTTCTTTCAATTATTATTCATTTTATATTCATTCATTTTTTTTATTTTTTTAAATTATTATTCATTTATTTTTTTTTATAGTTTATCTAAGAGATTGATGTTTTTGAGATAATTAATTAATAATTTATAAAAGTTAGTTTTAATTTTTTTGATGTTGGTTCTAATATGTTTTTAAAATTAAATGTGTTTATATTATATTTTTGCAATTTATTAAAATAAATTTTTCTCTTCTCTTCATATTTGTTACAACTGAACATTATATGCTCTAGTGTTTGTATGTTATTGCAGAAAAAAAATTTGGTGAGTTTATTTTTCTAAATTTAAATAGTGTGAAATTTGTTAGAGCTAGATTAAACTCTATTCTTAAAATCATAGAGATTTCTTTTTTATTTAATCCAAAATTATTAAATTTACCAATGTTATTAGAGATTTGAAATCTATGTGTGTTCCTAGCTTTTGCCATGTACGAATTCTGTAATTCTGCCAATAATTTTATTTTATTTATTTTTTTATGTATAACAAAATGATAAGGAGAATTTATAGTGTGGTTTAGATCTTTCGCCTTTTTTGCTAAAGTGTCTACATGTTCATTATATGTTATATTAACATGTGAAGATATCCATTGTAAAGTTATAATGTTATTCTGATCCATGTGTTTGTAAATTAAAGTAAATATATCATTAATAAATATTGAAAAATTATTTTTAAAAGGGTTATGTTGAAAAATGTCTAGTGGTGATTTTAGAGTCTGTAAATATGACAATTTTTTTATTTTTATATTTTAAGGCCCAGTTGATTGCTTTATAATAGCAAACCTCTCAGCTATAATTACTGGTTTATTATATTAAATTTAAATTGGTGTTCATAGTTTTCATTTGGGTAATGGAAGGCTCTAGATGTGATAGTGGAGTCAGAGTTAAGAGATCCATCTGTGAATATATGTATATAATTTTTATAATTATCACTGATAAATGTGACAGCTAATGATTTTATAATTGATTTATCATATTGACTTTTGGATTCAGTTCCTGGTATTTTATCAGAAATAATGGGTAATGTTGAAATCCAGCAGGGAAAGTTCGGAAGATAATCTCCGCTAAGTTTATTATTTATTAGTTCCAATATCTTTTCTTTTTCTGAAAAACCCTTCAAACTTATATCTTGAAAGTTATTATTAAATTTATTTATTATAGGGTGTTGTTGATTTTTAGTGATTATTCGAAATATTAAATTCGATAGTAAATATATATTTTTTTTATTTCAATTGTGGGAAATGAAGTTTCAGCGTATATATTTAAGTTGTTTGTTGATTGCAAAAGTCCAAGGCAAAATTTTAAAAATTTTTTTGAATTGTTTCTAGATTTTTTATTTTTGTTTGAGAAATGTTATTTATGAGCTCAATTCCATATACACATTTTGGTAGGATTATAGAATTAAATATTAATAAAAGGTTTTTTGTGGAGCAGCCCATTTAGAGCTTCCAAGGAATCTTAAGAAATTAAATAATTTAGTAGCTTTTTCTTTTGCATTTTTAAGAAAATGATTCCATAATAATTTCGAGTCCAGATGAAATCCCAGAAATTTTATATTATCCGTAATTTTTAATTCTGTGTTATTTAAAGTTATTTTTATTTCATTTGTGATTTTCTGTCTTTTGTGAAAATATGTGATTTTTGATTTTTCTGATGATATTTTTAAATTCCATTTTTTACAATAATTTACTAGTTTATTAAGAATATTTTGTATTCTTGTGTTTATAATATTAAGATCTGTGTGAATGGTCCAGAAGATAAGGTCATCTGCATATGTACTCTATGAAATATCTGAGGGAAAAAATTTCTGAGATGTCATTTAGATATATATTAAGGAATATTGGAGAAAGTATGTCTCCTTGAATTATTCCATTTTTAAATTCATATTTATTTGAGAAGTTATTTGCAATTTTAACTCTAAAGTTTTTATTTTGTATCTTGTCACCCCTACAGACCTTCTACTATGGCATGTAAACTGACAGGGTTAGGGGCGGCGGTGGCTCAGTCGGTAGAGCGCCAGGCTCGTAATCTGCAGTTACCAGGTTCGAGTCCCAGCTGGGTCA
The DNA here is from genome assembly GCA_038380435.1 of Ryuthela nishihirai. Taxonomy (NCBI): domain Eukaryota; kingdom Metazoa; phylum Arthropoda; class Arachnida; order Araneae; family Heptathelidae; genus Ryuthela; species Ryuthela nishihirai. Next base: position 37,589,114 of record JAWZYU010000003.1, on the reverse strand, counting down.
GCGTTGAAACTTATCTCCACAAAATTCCCCGCCCTGCTCACGGTCAGTAGGGGATACTGATGGGCTTGGAAAGGTGGCCGTCCATCGGATGGGACGTTAAGCCGTGGCCCCGTGTACCATACTCTGTGCACGTTAAAGGACACACTGAATGTCCTTGACGGGAGGTTACCATTTGTCTCTCAACAGATGTCCAGTGGGTCCCCTCCCCCAACCTTCTCTGAGCCTTCGGGGTTCTTGTGACCTGGCCATTTAGCCCATGGTGTGCAAAAAAGTGTCGCTCAGAGATAATCCAATCTGTAAACTGACAGGCTCCTGTCAGACCTCTGTGACAAGCTGCTGCTTAAGGGTGTATTTATTTTTTTATGTTTCAGAAACTAATCGAGATAATAGAGACTGCTATTATCTCTAGGGAATGTTTACAACCAATCAGACTGTGCCTTAGCCAATCAGGTCGCCAGTAAAATAAGTTTGTGCCTTAGCCAATCAGGTCGCCAGTAAAATAAGTTTGTGCCATGATAGGCCTGCCGTCTCATTTGCATGACTTTATACTTTGACTTATACATGTATCACCATGACAACACACATACTATACATGAATTTATCACGTTGACAATACCCATACTACACAAGTGTAAATGTCAACCACACGGTTACACAACACACACTGATAACGCATCTGTTATGTCGAATAAATCATTGTATTGGCCTGTAACTTGCATCACTTCCTGGTCATCTGACCACTTCCTTATCCACATTTGTATACATATCCATCCACTCTTCTAGGTAAGACAGTTTCATTACCGCATTCTGTTTATCGCTTGACCGAATGATTAACGTACTTGTCTACTGAGTAAGAGAATCTGCATTCGAAACCAGGCGGGATGTTTTCTTTTTGCAATGTATTATATTTCTGCTCAAACCTTTCTCATACATCTACTTCCTGGTGTAGTGTACAGCCGAGTGGTTAGCGCGCTTGGTTACTGATTAAACAGATCTGGGTTCTAGCCATGGATGTTTGGGTCGTTTTCCTGCTGGATCTCGCCTTCCTCACTCGTTTCCTCTATGGCGTATTAAACCTACAGGCTCCTGTCAGAACTGACAGGATGGCAAGTGAACAGTTCGATAACATTCCTTGTAAAGCTACTGTATGGGTTGGGTTGTTTTACCTCTGAGCGGCACTTTTTTGCACACAATGGGCTAAATGGCCAGGTCACATGGACCCCGAAGGCTCAGAGAAGGTTGGGGGAGGGGACCCACTGGAACAGCTGTTGGGAGACAGATGGTAACGTCCCGTCAAAGCCATCCAGCGTGTTCTTTAACGTGCACAGGGTACGGCTGTCCTGCACACGGGGTCCATGGCTTAACGTCCCATCCGACGGATGGCGGCCTTTCCAAACCCATCGGTGTCCCCTACTGACCGTGGGCAGGGCGGGGAATTTTGCGGAGATAAATCTCAACGCTGACCCAGCTGGGGTAAAGCTACTGTAAAGGGGGATAAAAAAGAAAGCATTCCCTTTTTAAAACTAGCAACAGATTGAAAAACCTAGAAAATTACTTATCGCGTCCAAAGAGATTGAAGTTTTCCATTTACCGTCTTTTGCGCCATCTAACAGTAGAAATTGAAACTAATTCATGATCGAAAAAATGCAAATAATATTAATTTATTAGACATATAAAACACCAAATAGTTTTTTCATTTATTTTTCAAGACATTAAAGGTACGTTTTCTAACCCTTCTGTGGATTAGGTCGGGGGGGGGGAGGCAAATCACTGTTGTCAAATCTCTTGACTATAACATTCTGCCACCAAAATTTCGAATCTCAAGCTTAAAAAGATCGTTTGTAACGTTCGTTTTAAAAGTTGTTCATTTTCAAAAAGTTTCCACCGCTAGAGGGCACTAAGAAAACTATTGAGAGATTCGGAAGGAGCGAATCCTAATATTTCATTAGCACATATCGAACTACTAAAAAATAATTTTCTATTTATGTTTCCAAACGTAAAATTTGAATTTCTACAGACGGACACAACAAAGGGAAATTACACAGCAGAAAAAAATATCGCCTTTGACGAACATCGGACGCTTGTTTTCAGAGAGAATGCAGTTTTTTATTTTCAAATTTAACGCCCCTTAACGGGGGAAATTCGAACTAATGGATAATTGGATAAATGCAGATAGTAATATTTTACTTGTGCCTATAAAAGAAAAAGAATTTTTCATTTATTTGTTTTTTAAAAAAATCTATTTTCGCACGCTTTCTAGTGGGGAAAAAAAATCGAAATCATTACTGCCAAAACCACTTGACTAAAAGAACCCTACAGCAAGGTTTTGAATTTTTAGCCTACAGTGATCGTTTGCGATATTCGTTCAAAGTCTTAGAATTTTCGAAATTTTTTTCAGGGCGTTATTAAAGTAGATTCCTGATATTTCATCAATACCTATCGAACCTAAAAAGAATTATTATCTCTAGAAACAAAAAAAGTTGAATGTCTTACAGGCAAACAGACGAAAAAGGGAAAACAGAGGTTTTTTTTAAGCTAAAAATTGGCTTTTTTCTCTTGAAAAACGAATTAAAAACACGCCTATTGACATGGGGTATATAGTTCCTGAAAATAGAAATAAGGGAATCTAACGGTACTCCATTTTCTTAAACTGATGCAAATTTGAGAGAGGGAAGGTACAGTCGCTCAAAAAAATATCCGAACACTATGGTTGATTATAGAATTCAGAAAAAAATATCTGGCACTGATTTTTTTAGAAATTAGTGATCTGGCAACCTTCGTGTCACGTGATTACAGAATTCAGGAAAAATATCTGGAGCTTGTACAGCAACTGTACACGCTCCAGTTTGCTGTGAACGGTAACTGCACACGCTCAATATTTCCGTGAGTGAGCCCACACGATCTAGTATCAAAATAATATGACCACCTACAGTCGCTCAAAAAAATATCCGAACACTACGGTTGATTACAGAATTCAGAAAAAATATCTGGCAACGATTTTTTTTTTAATCTGGCAACCGTCGTGTCACGTGACACGAAGATCACTAATTTCATTTTGCGACATCACTTCAAATGATTAATTTCAATTTTTGCCAGATCACTAATTTCTAAAAAATCGTTGCCAGATATTTTTTCTGAATTCTTTAATCAACCATAGTGTTTGGATATTTTTTTGAGCGACTGTACATTTCTTGTATCGATAACTACCATAAGTCTTTTAACTGTTAGTGTTTGCAAAATTTGCTTTAAACCACTGATGTTTTCGAAGTCCGCCTTTTAGTTCTAGCCCTAATAGAAAGATCAGGACCGGACCGAGAAATATTTGGCGCCCCTGGTAGACTAACAATTTGGTGCCTGTTGAAAACAATATTATTTAAATCTTAGTTCAATATTTATTTGAGGCTGGGGAAGGGGTTGATCTTCTAGAAAAAAATTATTTGCCCATATAGTTTCAAAATGAAATTTATTGAATGCACGCAACTTTGTAAATTACCTTCGATTTCATAGTTTTGCTGTCATTCACAACTGAGTAGAGACTTGGGTTCGAGCCCCGGGTAAGGCATGGCTGTTTGTATCGTTTTTCTGCTGAGGGGCCTGCCATCCTCACAGACCTTCTACTATGGCATATAAACTGACAGGCTCCTGTCAGACCTCTGTGGCAAGCAGCTGCTTGAGGGGGTATTTATTTATTTATTTATTTATAGTTAGAGGCTGGCCATCTCGGTGATTGACTGCCATTGGTCGATTGAGTCACGTGGTTTATGGGCGCCATGTTTTGTCGTACCGTGAGAAGAAAGCCTATGAGCTAGTGTGTATACCTAGTTAAAATTTCTCAGTTGTTACAATTTTATACATTTCCACCGCTTTTTTTTGTCTATAAAAGCTTCCATATTTTATGAATGCCTCACTGAACTGCATTTGGGTGTAAAAATTTCACTCAAAGAAATAAATTAATGAATATTTTTTCCAATAAACTTTGTCAGAAGACGGCAATCGGCTACAAAAGTGAAACGAGCTAACTGAAAACCAACAATTATTTTCGAAATTACTTTGCCATCTATCCATAATAGGAACTTTCTACCTTTTGAAATTACATTAAAGCCTTATTAATTTGGAATTCTTACACTCTCACAAATTTGGGGAAATTCCAATATTTCTGAAGAAATGATTCATAGAGGAAGATCATTCTTAAAGAGATGAAGCTTAAAGAGAATGGCAAGATTGGCCACTAGAAAAGTCAATTCAGTCTTGCGAAATTAGATATTACAAAACGAAATAGAAAATAATTTCCACGACATTTACGGAAAGCACTTCATTGTGTGGTGAGGTGACATGAACATTGGCCGGAGAATAACATAAATAAAATTGTAGAAATGGACTTTAAGAACAGATGTATTCTTAAACATAAACAAAATTGTAGAAATGGACTTTAAGAACAGGTGTATTCTTAAACATAAATAAAATTGTAGAAATGGACTTTAAGAACAGATGTGTTCTTAAACATAAATAAAATTGTAGAAATGGACTTTAAGAACAGATGTATTCTTAAACATAAATAAAATTGTAGAAATGGACTTTAAGAACAGGTGTATTCTTAAACATAAATAAAATTGTAGAAATGGACTTTAAGAACAGGTGTATTCTTAAACATAAATAAAATTGTAGAAATGGACTTTAAGAACAGGTGTATTCTTAAACATAAATAAAATTGTAGAAATGGACTTTAAGAACAGGTGTATTCTTAAACATAAACAGAATTGTAGAAATGGACTTTAAGAACAGGTGTATTCTTAAACATAAACAGAATTGTAGAAATGGACTTTAAGAACAGGTGTATTCTTAAACATAAATAAAATTGTAGAAATGGACTTTAAGAACAGGTGTATTCTTAAACATAAATAAAATTGTAGAAATGGACTTTAAGAACAGGTGTATTCTTAAACATAAACAGAATTGTAGAAATGGACTTTAAGAACAGGTGTATTCTTAAACATAAACAGAATTGTAGAAATGGACTTTAAGAACAGGTGTATTCTTAAACATAAATAAAATTGTAGAAATGGACTTTAAGAACAGATGTGTTCTTAAACATAAATAAAATTGTTGAAATGGACTTTAAGAACAGGTGTATTCTTAAACATAAATAAAATTGTAGAAATGGACTTTGAGAACAGGTTTATTCTTAAACATAAATAAAATTGTAGAAATGGACTTTAAGAACAGGTGTATTCTTAAACATAAATAAAATTGTAGAAATGGACTTTAAGAACAGATGTATTCTTAAACATAAATGAAATTGTAGAAATGGACTTTAAGAACAGGTGTATTCTTAAACATAAATAAAATTGTAGAAATGGACTTTAAGAACAGATGTATTCTTAAACATAAATAAAATTGTAGAAATGGACTTTAAGAACAGGTGTATTCTTAAACATAAATAAAATTGTAGAAATGGACTTTAAGAACAGGTGTATTCTTAAACATAAATAAAATTGTAGAAATGGACTTTAAGAACAGATGTATTCTTAAACATAAATAAAATTGTAGAAATGGACTTTAAGAACAGGTGTATTCTTAAACATAAATAAAATTGTAGAAATGGACTTTAAGAACAGGTGTATTCTTAAACATAAATAAAATTGTAGAAATGGACTTTAAGGACAGGTGTATTCTTAAACATAAATAAAATTGTAGAAATGGACTTTAAGAACAGATGTATTCTTAAACATAAATAAAATTGTAGAAATGGACTTTAAGAACAGATGTATTCTTAAACATAAATAAAATTGTAGAAATGGACTTTAAGAACAGGTGTATTCTTAAACATAAATAAAATTGTAGAAATGGACTTTAAGAACAGATGTATTCTTAAACATAAATAAAATTGTAGAAATGGACTTTAAGAACAGGTGTATTCTTAAACATAAATAAAATTGTAGAAATGGACTTTTAGAACAGATGCATTCTTAAACATAAATAAAATTGTAGAAATGGACTTTAAGAACAGATGTATTCTTAAACATAAATAAAATTGTAGAAATGGACTTTAAGAACAGGTGTATTCTTAAACATAAATAAAATTGTAGAAATGGACTTTTAGAACAGATGCATTCTTAAACATAAATAAAATTGTAGAAATGGACTTTAAGAACAGGTGTATTCTTAAACATAAAAAAAATTGTAGAAATGGACTTTAAGAACAGATGCATTCTTAAACATAAATAAAATTGTAGAAATGGACTTTAAGAACAGGTGTATTCTTAAACATAAATAAAATTGTAGAAATGGACTTTAAGAACAGATGTATTCTTAAACATAAATAAAATTGTAGAAATGGACTTTAAGAACAGGTGTATTCTTAAACATAAATAAAATTGTAGAAATGGACTTTTAGAACAGATGCATTCTTAAACATAAATAAAATTGTAGAAATGGACTTTAAGAACAGGTGTATTCTTAAACATAAATAAAATTGTAGAAATGGACTTTAAGAACAGATGTATTCTTAAACATAAATAAAATTGTAGAAATGGACTTTAAGAACAGGTGTATTCTTAAACATAAAAAAAATTGTAGAAATGGACTTTAAGAACAGATGCATTCTTAAACATAAATAAAATTGTAGAAATGGACTTTAAGAACAGGTGTATTCTTAAACATAAATAAAATTGTAGAAATGGACTTTAAGAACAGATGTATTCTTAAACATAAATAAAATTGTAGAAATGGACTTTAAGAACAGGTGTATTCTTAAACATAAATAAAATTGTAGAAATGGACTTTTAGAACAGATGCATTCTTAAACATAAATAAAATTGTAGAAATGGACTTTAAGAACAGGTGTATTCTTAAACATAAAAAAAATTGTAGAAATGGACTTTAAGAACAGATGCATTCTTAAACATAAATAAAATTGTAGAAATGGACTTTAAGAACAGGTGTATTCTTAAACATAAATAAAATTGTAGAAATGGACTTTAAGAACAGATGTATTCTTAAACATAAATAAAATTGTAGAAATGGACTTTAAGAACAGGTGTATTCTTAAACATAAATAAAATTGTAGAAATGGACTTTAAGAACAGATGTATTCTTAAACATAAATAAAATTGTAGAAATGGACTTTAAGAACAGATGTATTCTTAAACATAAATAAAATTGTAGAAATGGACTTTAAGAACAGGTGTATTCTTAAACATAAATAAAATTGTAGAAATGGACTTTAAGAACAGGTGTATTCTTAAACATAAATAAAATTGTAGAAATGGACTTTAAGTACAGATGTATTCTTAAACATAAATAAAATTGTAGAAATGGACTTTAAGAACAGATGTATTCTTAAACATAAATAAAATTGTAGAAATGGACTTTAAGAACAGATGTATTCTTAAACATAAATAAAATTGTAGAAATGGACTTTAAGAACAGGTGTATTCTTAAACATAAAAAAAATTGTAGAAATGGACTTTAAGAACAGATGCATTCTTAAACATAAATAAAATTGTAGAAATGGACTTTAAGAACAGGTGTATTCTTAAACATAAATAAAATTGTAGAAATGGACTTTAAGAACAGATGTATTCTTAAACATAAATAAAATTGTAGAAATGGACTTTAAGAACAGGTGTATTCTTAAACATAAATAAAATTTTAGAAATGGACTTTTAGAACAGATGCATTCTTAAACATAAATAAAATTGTAGAAATGGACTTTAAGAACAGGTGTATTCTTAAACATAAATAAAATTGTAGAAATGGACTTTAAGAACAGATGTATTCTTAAACATAAATAAAATTGTAGAAATGGACTTTAAGAACAGATGCATTCTTAAACATAAAAAAAATTGTAGAAATGGACTTTAAGAACAGGTGTATTCTTAAACATAAATAAAATTGTAGAAATGGACTTTAAGAACAGATGTATTCTTAAACATAAATAAAATTGTAGAAATGGACTTTAAGAACAGGTGTATTCTTAAACATAAATAAAATTGTAGAAATGGACTTTTAGAACAGGTGTATTCTTAAACATAAATAAAATTGTAGAAATGGACTTTTAGAACAGATGCATTCTTAAACATAAATAAAATTGTAGAAATGGACTTTAAGAACAGGTGTATTCTTAAACATAAAAAAAATTGTAGAAATGGACTTTAAGAACAGATGCATTCTTAAACATAAATAAAATTGTAGAAATGGACTTTAAGAACAGGTGTATTCTTAAACATAAATAAAATTGTAGAAATGGACTTTAAGAACAGATGTATTCTTAAACATAAATAAAATTGTAGAAATGGACTTTAAGAACAGGTGTATTCTTAAACATAAATAAAATTGTAGAAATGGACTTTAAGAACAGATGTATTCTTAAACATAAATAAAATTGTAGAAATGGACTTTAAGAACAGATGTATTCTTAAACATAAATAAAATTGTAGAAATGGACTTTAAGAACAGGTGTATTCTTAAACATAAATAAAATTGTAGAAATGGACTTTGAGAACAGGAGTATTCTTAAACATAAAAAAATTGTAGAAATGGACTTTAAGAACAGATGCATTCTTAAACATAAATAAAATTGTAGAAATGGACTTTAAGAACAGGTGTATTCTTAAACATAAATAAAATTGTAGAAATGGACTTTAAGAACAGATGTATTCTTAAACATAAATAAAATTGTAGAAATGGACTTTAAGAACAGGTGTATTCTTAAACATAAATAAAATTGTAGAAATGGACTTTAAGAACAGATGTATTCTTAAACATAAATAAAATTGTAGAAATGGACTTTAAGAACAGATGTATTCTTAAACATAAATAAAATTGTAGAAATGGACTTTAAGAACAGGTGTATTCTTAAACATAAATAAAATTGTAGAAATGGACTTTAAGAACAGATGTATTCTTAAACATAAATAAAATTGTAGAAATGGACTTTAAGAACAGATGTATTCTTAAACATAAATAAAATTGTAGAAATGGACTTTAAGAACAGGTGCATTCTTAAACATAAATAAAATTGTAGAAATGGACTTTAAGAACAGGTGCATTCTTAAACATAAAAAAAATTGTAGAAATGGACTTTAAGAACAGATGCATTCTTAAACATAAATAAAATTGTAGAAATGGACTTTAAGAACAGGTGTATTCTTAAACATAAATAAAATTGTAGAAATGGACTTTAAGAACAGATGTATTCTTAAACATAAATAAAATTGTAGAAATGGACTTTAAGAACAGATGTATTCTTAAACATAAATAAAATTGTAGAAATGGGCTTTAAGAACAGATGTATTCTTAAACATAAATAAAATTGTAGAAATGGACTTTAAGAACAGATGTATTCTTAAACATAAATAAAATTGTAGAAATGGACTTTAAGAACAGATGTATTCTTAAACATAAATAAAATTGTAGAAATGGACTTTAAGAACAGGTGTATTCTTAAACAGAAGATAAAATAGAAAATTTAAGCGATTTGAAAGAAAACTGAAATTGAAAAGAGTATGAAAGAAAAAGTTAAAAACAGACCAAAATGGTATGAATGCGATGAAGATTATTCAAAACAAGAGATTTAAATGGTATGAATATGATGAAGATAATTCAATGCGATCGATTTGATGAAAAGGATTGAAAAGAAGAGCATTAACTGGCACGAGTGTGATGAAGAAATTTCAAAACCAAAATTAAGTGGTATGAATATGATGAAGAGGAAGGAAAATCAGATAATTAAATGGTATGGGTATGGTCTGTAAATGGTATCTAGGTAGTCGCTGGAAGGAGAGGTATGCACCAATCCCCTGTGATGATGCATAGAACCGGCCAGGCCTAGCATCTAATGTTCGACCCCGCCTTCTCGTGGTGCAGACCGTTAGTACCTTTCAAAAGAGATACTCTCTTGTGGAAGTGAACGGAAGGAGAGGGCTGCCAGATTAGTGTGGCCTACTGATCTGGACAACTATGGCTACTTTTCTTTTTATTTTCTACCCTGCTGAGGAGTGGTCAACCACACAGGGTCCTGGTGCTGACCATATAAACCCAGTGGACAGATATATGGCTCTGAGCTTGATTATGGATCCTGATTTTGCTGCACTGTTTGGCTTCTGTGGAGGGAAAATCTTCCGCTGTGTTTTCTGTTTGTTTGTGGGATGACAGCCCCAAGTGAATAAATTCACAGGATATGTTTATCAGATGGTGGATAATCTTGAGCAGAGGTCATCGCAGGCACCTGAACTCTTTGCTTCTATTGGCATCGTCAAATTCTACATTGGAAGAAGTCTTCCAGTGTAGATGGCTTCAGCCTTTAGAAGTGGGGGAACGGGTCTTTACCCCATGTATGCGATTAGGGGGCTGTTTGATATTGTCGGCATTCCCTCTCTCAATAAACATAGTTTCTTTAAACATCCCACTAACCATTTTCTCTCCATAGGTAGTTGGAATGTGAAGACTTTGCACAGAGCTTTTTCTCTTGATGTCCTCACACAAGAATTCCACCATTATAATCTAGATATTCTTGTCTTGCAAGAGACCAGATGGACAGATAAAGGTCAGATTCTTAAAAATAATCTTAAATTTCTCTTTTCAGGGAGAGACGACAATAAGCATCACCAAGGCGTGGGTCTGCTTTTCAGCAGACAAGCTAGTGACGCTCTTCTAGGATATGAGTGCATTAATGAAAGGTTTCTTACAGCAAAATTTCAGACAAGCGTTTAACACTTGAATGTTATCTGCTGTTATGCCCCCACTGAGGATGCCGATGAGGATGAGAAGGATAGGTTTTACAAACAACTTCAGGATATTTTGAATTCTGTCAAGAAAGGAGATATTACCCTTGTTCTAGGTGACTTCAATGCCAAAGTTGATACTGACTCTGACCTTTGGGGAGGAATAATAGGCCCTTTTGGTATTGGTAGCTGCAATGGCAATGGGCAACGTCTCCTACAGGTAAGTAAACTCAATGGATTCAGAATAACTAATACTTATTACAAACACCGCGACATACATAAGTACACATGGGTTTCACCCAATGGGCTGCATAAGAATATGATTGATTATATATTAATTAACAGCAAATGGGCTAGTTCTGTTAGGAATACTAGATCATATAGGGGAGCTGAAATTGGATCTGACCATTACCTTGTTAAAAGTGTCTTGCAACTTAAACTTAAAAAGTGTTGTGTTAGGATCAAAAAACTTACCTTTAATACTGAAGCTCTTAAAGACCTAGTTATTTAATCATTATGACAGTCATGGTTTGCTTACTACTGAGGTTGAGGAAGAATGGGACCATTTTAAACAGGCTTTTTTGGAAACTAACAGTACTCTTTTAGGAAAAAAAGGAGTAGAGGAGACAGAATTATCTGAGTGATAAGGCACTTGAGCTTATTTCGGAAAGAAAGAACTGCAGGAATGTCCTTAATCAATACCATACTAGTCCTAATAGAAAGCATTACAGAGAACTTAATAAACGTGTAAAAGATCAGTTAGCTGCTGATAAGAATCTTTGGCTTCATGGCTTGGCTGACAAAGCCGAGGAAGCAGTTAGACAGCACAACAGCAGAGAGCTATACCAGATATTTAATGTTTTGTGTGGTAGAAAACGAACAGGCATACAAGGATTGAAGGATAAACAAGGTAAGGTTATAGAAGGTGAGGATTCTGTCATGGCTAGGTGGGCTGAGCGTTTCAGTGATGTTCTAAACAATGTGGTTAGTCCTACTCCCATTGTTTGCAATGATGACAAATGCGTTGGTGGCTTTAATGTTGACCCTATAACACAATCTGAAGTTATTTTGGCTATTTCTAAACTTCATAAATCCCCAGGGGTAGATGAAATTACTACGGAAATGCTTAGAGTTGGGAATGTTTCGGTTACCACTTGGATGACTGAAATTCTGAATATCTTTTATGATAAAGGCATGGTTCCTAAGGATTTTACCAGAGCTATTGTTATCCCTATTTTCAAAAAAGGTGATCGCAGTTCTTGTGATAACTATAGGGGTATCAGCCTACTCTCTGTTCCAGGTAAAGTTCTTTCCATGATTGTGCTTAATAGAATTAAGAATCTGGTTGACAGTCAATTGCGTGATGAGCAATGTGGATTCAGAAGTGGTAGGGGATGTGTGGATCAGATATTTTCACTTAGGCAGATTCTTGAGAAATGTTTAGAGTTTCAGAAACCTTTGGTTGCTAGCTTTGTTGATTTCAAAAAGGCTTTCAACTCTGTTGATCGTCATAATTTGTGGTTGATTGTGAAATCATATGGTATACCAGACAAGTTAGTTAACATAATGAAAGCTCTCTATAATAACACTGAGTCGTGTGTGATAGTTGGTAAGGCTTGTAGCAATTGGTTTAGCATTACTTCTGGTGTTCGACAAGGGTGCATTTTGTCTCCTTTTCTCTTTAGCTTGGTTATTGATTATGTTATGCAAAATTCACTTCAAGGGAAAGATTTTGGCCTTAAATGGACTGGAGATACGAAAATTTCTGATTTAAATTATTCTGATGATTTAGCCCTTTTGGCAAATGATGTTGATGAGATGAACTCTTTCATTCAAGCTGTTGATGAGACTGGTAGTAGAGTAGGTTTGGTTATAAACAGAGAGAAAACTAAAGTGATGAAAATTGGTCAGGCTGGCTGTGATTCAGTTAATCTGAATGGTTGCAGTCTTGAGCATGTGTCACAGTTTAATTATCTTGGGAGCTATGTAACAGATACTGGTGATGTGCGGTATGAGATTAACAGAAGAATAGGGATTGTTGCCGGGACTTTTAAGAATCTATGGAGAGTGTGGAGAAATAGGCGTTTACACCTAAAGACTAAAATTAGACTGTATAATAGTTTGGTTCTTTCTAGGGTTAGTTATGGTAGTGAAACTTGGACACTTTGTAAACAAGATAACAGGAAACTAGATGCTTTTGATTCTAGATGCTTACGTAGTATCTTGGGTATTAGGTGGTTCAACTTTGTAACTAATGATGAGGTTAGGCAAAGGAGTTTGCAACCTTCTTGAAGCAGCATATTGTGCAGAGAGAGACTCCGTTGGTTTGGCCATGTTGCCCGTATGGATAATTATAGATTGGCGAATAGAGTTATGAACAGTGTGCCTAAAGGCCTCAGAAAGAGGGGGAGACCTAGGATGTAGTGGGCAGACAATGTCAAACAAGATCTTGTTAGAATTGGTGTGCAGTGGCCGGATGCAGCAGATGTAGCTCAGGACAGATATGCTTAGAGAACTAAACTGCATGGTCTGGTTGGACCTCCGTAGCCCTTGGCTGCTTGATGATGATGACGACGACGACGACGACGACGATGATGATGATAACTAGAAACAATAGAATTAAATGGTGCAATGTGATGAAGAGGATTGAAAAGAAGAGAATTAAATCTTATGAATATGATGAAGAATTTTGAAAACGAAAATAAAATGGTATGAATAGGGCGAAGAGGATTGAAAAGAATAGAATTAAATGGTATGAATATGATGAATAGGGTTGAAAAGAATAGAATTAAATGGTATGAATATGATGAATAGGGTTGAAAAGAAGAGAATTAAATGGTATGAATATGAGGAAGAATTTTGAAAACAAAAATTAAATGATATGAATAGGATGAAGCGGATTGAAAGGAATAGAGTTAAATGGTATAATATAATGAAAATGTTTTAAAACGAAAAAAATTAAACGGCATTAATATGAAGAAGAGGATTAAAAGTAAGAGAATTTAATGGTAAGAATGTGAGGAAGGAGTTTGAAAAAGAAAATTAAATGGTATGAATACGATGAAGAGGATTCAAAAGAATAGAATTAAATGGCATCAATATGATGAAGAGGATAAAAACAAGAGAATGAAATGGTATGAATGTGATGAAGAGGATTGAGAAGAAGAGAATTTAATGTTACGAATGTTACGAAAAAATTTGAAAACGGAAATTAAATGGTATGTATATGATGAAGAGAATTAAAAGCAACGTAATTAAATGGTATGAATACGACTAAGAAGATTAAAAAGAATAGAATTAAATTCTGTGAATGTGATGAAGCAGTTTGAAATGAAAATTATATGGTATGAATATGAGGAAAATTATTAAAAACAACAGAATTAAATGGTATGAATATGAAGAAAAAGATTGAAAAGAAGAGAATTAAAAGGTAGGAATGTGATGAAGAGGAATGAAAACAACCGAAATAAATGGCATAAATACGATGAAGGAGAATAAAAACAAAAGAATTGAATGGTATGGATATGATGAAAAGGATTGAAAATGGGAAATAAATGGCATGAATGTGATGAAGAGTTTGTAAAAGAATTCAAATTGTATGAATATGATGAAGAGGATTTGGGGGGGGGGGGGAGAAAAGACATAAATTATGATGAAGAAGTTTGAATACAAGAGAATTAAATGGTATGGATGTGGTGAAGAGGATTGAAAACGATAAATAAATGGTATGAGCGTGATAAAGAAGTTTGTGAACGAATTTAAATTGTATGAATATGATGTAGATGATTAAAAGGAAAAGAATTAAATAGTATAAAAAAGATGATGAGAATTGAAAATAAGAGAATTAAATGGTATGATTGAGATGAAGAGGAACGAAAACAACAGAAATAAAAGGCATAAACACGATGAAAGAGACTGAAAACGAAAGAATTTATAATGGTATGAATATAATGAGGAGGATTGAAAATATGAGAATTAAATGAAAATGATGAAGAGGATGAAAAAAGAGAGAAAGAGAGAATTAAATGATATGGATGTGATGAAGAGGAGTGAAAGAAGAGAATTAAATGATATGGATGTGATGAAGAGGAGTGAAAGAAGAGAATTAAATGATATGGATGTGATGAAGAGGAGTGAAAGAAGAGAATTAAATGATATGGATGTGATGAAGAGGAGTGAAAGAAGAGAATTAAATGATATGGATGTGATGAAGAGGAGTGAAAGAAGAGAATTAAATGATATGGATGTGATGAAGAGGAGTGAAAGAACAGAATTAAATGATATGGATGTGATGAAGAGGAGTGAAAGAAGAGAATTAAATGATATGGATGTGATGAAGAGGAGTGAAAGAAGAGAATTAAATGATATGGATGTGATGAAGAGGAGTGAAAGAAGAGAATTAAATGATATGGATGTGATGAAGAGGAGTGAAAGAAGAGAATTAAATGATATGGATGTGATGAAGAGGAGTGAAAGAAGAGAATTAAATGATATGGATGTGATGAAGAGGAGTGAAAGAAGAGAATTAAATGATATGGATGTGATGAAGAGGAGTGAAAGAAGAGAATTAAATGATATGGATGTGATGAAGAGGAGTGAAAGAAGAGAATTAAATGATATGGATGTGATGAAGAGGAGTGAAAGAAGAGAATTAAATGATATGGATGTGATGAAGAGGAGTGAAAGAAGAGAATTAAATGATATGGATGTGATGATGACGAGTGAAAGAAGAGAATTAAATGATATGGATGTGATGAAGAGGAGTGAAAGAAGAGAATTAAATGATATGGATGTGATGATGAGGAGTGAAAGAAGAGACTTAAATGATATGGATGTGATGAAGAGGAGTGAAAGAAGAGAATTAAATGATATGGATGTGATGAAGAGGAGTGAAACAAGAGAATTAAATGAATGGATGTGATGAAGAGGAGTGAAAGAAGAGAATTAAATGATATGGATGTGATGATGACGAGTGAAAGAAGAGAATTAAATAATATGGATGTGATGAAGAGGAGTGAAAGAAGAGAATTAAATGATATGGCTGTGATGAAGAGGAGTGAAAGAAGAGAATTAAATGATATGGATGTGATGAAGAGGAGTGAAAGAAGAGAATTAAATGAATGGATGTGATGAAGAGGAGTGAAAGAAGAGAATTAAATGATATGGATGTGATGATGACGAGTGAAAGAAGAGAATTAAATGATATGGATGTGATGAAAAGGAGTGAAAGAAGAGAATTAAATGACATGGATGTGATGAAGAGGAGTGAAAGAAGAGAATTAAATGATATGGATGTGATGAAGAGGGGTGAAAGAAGAGAATTAAATGATATGGATGTGATGAAGAGGAGTGAAAGAAGAGAATTAAATGATATGGATGTGATGATGAGGAGTGAAAGAAGAGAATTAAATGATATGGATGTGATGAAGAGGAGTGAAAGAAGAGAATTAAATGATATGGATGTGATGAAGAGGGGTGAAAGAAGAGAATTAAATGATATGGATGTGATGATGACGAGTGAAAGAAGAGAATTAAATTATATGGATGTGATGAAGAGGAGTGAAAGAAGAGAATTAAATGATATGGATGTGATGAAGAGGAGTGAAAGAAGAGAATTAAATGATATGGATGTGATGAAGAGGAGTGAAACAAGAGAATTAGAAGCCTGGATTGGTGAGGAGAAGGGTTGATAAATAAATGTCCCCAGAAAAGATATTGATATCGATAACACAAGGAAAGAGAATAGGAAGATCGAGGAGAAGATGGATTGATGAAGTAAGGAAGAAGAATGGATGATAGAGAGAAATGAAGGAAATCTTTTTCTAGCTGTGGGCAACAGTGAAAAAAGAAAGAAAGAATGCAAAAGAAGAGGATGGAATTGAAAATGAACTATCAAAAGAGAGATTTCACAATTTAAATGACCACGATAAACACGTATCTGGGGAGGAAAGATTTTTACAAATGGCTATGACAAATTGTTAGCTCTGAAATAAATGCATCAAGCCATCATTTCCCATGAGTCGCTTTCGTAAGCCTAAGTAATACACAAGATAATTACAAAATAGTTTTATAGAGTGATGGTGATAAAATGGATGAGAGATAAAAGTGACATAATTCAGAATGACTTTCAGCAATTGCAATTAAATTTCCCTTTGGAAAGTTATTTTCATAGCTGAGAAATAAGCAAGTGGGATAATGATAAAATCGTGTAACGTGTATGAGTGATGTGAAAACGTGAGTTCCCATAATGAACGGGCTGGAATTAGGGACAGTAACTGTTGATAAGGCTTAAGATCACCCCTGAGAGTCATATAACTCAAACAACGGATTTTCACACTGTTGACGAAGCTATCAATGAGGTTTTATGGTAATAAAGAAGCCGCCTCATCCACAAGGGCGGATCTGAGTTCATTGAGACCTCCTGCAATTCCACTCCTCAGAGAATACAACACATGCTCAATTGGAATCAGATCCGGGGATATCTAACTTTCAAGAAAATCATCAACCACATCAGTTGGGTTGTCTTACCTCTGAGCGGCATGTTTTTTGCACACAATGGGCTATATGGCCAGGTTACAAGGGCCCCGAGGTCTCAAAGAAGGTCGAGGGAAGAAGACCCATTCGACAGGTGAAGTAGTTCTTTTTTCCCTTGTAGGTAAGTACCACAGTAAGCTGCGGTACTTACCTACAAATCCAAGTTGACACGTCACGGGCGCCGTGTCAACTTGGATTCTCAATATCCTTGTTTGTGGCGACCCAGGACGAAAATTAAAGTTAGGTTTTGGCGGGTGCTGGACTTTACTTCTATAGTACTGTTCAGCTCCGACGGTGGATAGTAGTAAACATGGCGTTATCCCGATAGATGTAGTGCAGTCTCTGAATTGCGGAGCATCTGGATTTTGTCATTAATTACATATATTTCTTGGACAAGGGTTGGGTTGTTTTACCTCTGAGCGGCATTTTTTTGCACACCATGGGCTAAATGGCCAGGTCACATGGACCCCGAAGTCTCAGAGAAGATTGGGGGAGGGGACCCACTGGAACAGCTGTTGGGAGACAGATGGTAGCCTCCCGTCAAGGCCATCCAGCGTGTTCTTTAACGTGCACAGGGTATGGGTCTCCCGTACACGGGGCCACGGCTTAACGTCCCATCCGACGGACGGCGGCCTTTCCAAGCCCATCGGTGTCCCCTACTGACCGTGGGCAGGGCGGGGAATTTTGGAGATAAATTTTCTTGGAGATAATCTCAACGAACAATCAAGAATTTCTTGGAGATAAATCTCAACGCTGACCCAGCTGGGACTCGAACCTGGGAACTACAGATTACGTGCCTGGCGCGCTACCGACTGAGCCACCCCCGCCCCTACTTGGACAAGTGTTAGGATATAGATGGACGGCTCCCGTCAAGGCCATTCAGCGTGTTCTTTAACGTGCACAGTGTATGGGTCTCCTGTCCGCACACGGGGCTACGGCAACGTCCCATCCGACGGATAGCGGCTTTTCCAAACGCAACAGTGTCCCCTACTGACTGAGGACACGGCGGGGAGTTTTGGGGAGATAAATCTCAACGCTGGCCCAGCTGGGACTCGAAACTGGGAACTGCAGATTAGGAGTCAGCGCTCTACCGACTGAGCTACACCACTCCACGCCGACGATGTGGAAAGATAAATCATTTTTCAATAAGCTGACGCACCTCTGCTCAATCTGAGAGATTATGTAAATCAGCAAGTTCAGAGTATCAACTTCGCTCCCTTTCTTTTGTGGGGTTTCATAAACATTGCAGTTTGCCATCCGCAATCACCACAATTCATCATTTAACTGAAGGACAGAGAGTGTTATCTTAATAATCTCCAAGAAACTCCTGAT
Organism: Ryuthela nishihirai; assembly: GCA_038380435.1. NCBI lineage: Eukaryota > Metazoa > Arthropoda > Arachnida > Araneae > Heptathelidae > Ryuthela > Ryuthela nishihirai. The sequence continues at coordinate 37,570,524 of JAWZYU010000003.1, read as the reverse complement.
ATGCTCCACAGAGAATAATATCACCCAATAACAAAAAACATTCTTGCTTTATATATATATTATTTGTGCCCATTTAATTTGTATTTACCGGGTTTGAATCCCAGCTGGGTCGGCGTTGATATTCATTTCCGCTAAACTCCCACCATGTCCTCGGTCAGGTAGGGGGACATCGATGGGCCTAAAAAGGCCGCTGTCTGTTAGATGGGACGTTAAGCAGTGGCCCCGTGTGCGTGAGAGCCGTACCCTATGGATGGCCTTGACGCGAGGCTACCATCTGTCTCCTAAATGCTGTCCAGTGGATCACTTTCTCCAACCTTCTCTGAGCCCTCGGGGTCCTTATAACCTTGCCATTTGGACTATTGTTTGTGAAAATGTGCCCTTAGAGTAGGGGTTCTCAACGTGAAGTACGCATCACCTCAGCAGACTATGATAAAAAAATTCTACCTAGTTCATTAAGTGAGCATTGTAGGCTTTTTTGTTTTGAGAATAAAGTGCCTCCAGAGAAATTTGAAGAATTTGGGGGTGGGGGGGGGGTGAAAATGGTTTCACCATATTCCATTGGGAATTCATAATAACATTAAAAACGAAATATCACGCTTTTTATTCTTCTCATTGTCGTTTGGTTGAATCCTCCGAAGTATGACTGCTTAAAGATTATTTAGATGTAGTTAATTTGTATAAAAAAGCCGTCTCATGGTCGAGTGGTTAGCGCGCTTGGCTACTGATCTAAGGGACCTGGGTTCGAGCCTCGGGTAAAGGATGGATGTATGTATGTATCGTGTTTTCTGCTGAGGTCCTGCAAGCCTCACAGACCTTCTATTAGGCATATAAAAACTGACTTGCTGCTGTCAGACCTCTGTGGCAAGCAGCTGCTTGAGGGGGTATTTATTTTATATAATGCAGCAGGCAGGTTCTTTACTGTCCAGTGGGCTACCAGAAAATCTTGGGACCTCACGCAAAGAAAAAAAATGTCTTGCGGGCCCATTCGTTAAAATCCTTAACTTTCAATTTTTGAAATTTTTTAATCGGAGCTCATATTAATAACTTTATTTTAATATTTTCCGTAGTCTAAAAATTTCAATTTTTTTTAGAACCCACAGATATTTTTCCTAAAATCAAAATTACTACACTTTGCTGCAGGAAAAAAAACAACACATGTATGAGTTTTGATTCAAACGATCGTCTTAGTTTCATGCCTATACTGAATACCTATGAAACACTTCCTCAAAAGTTAACCATATCGCACAAACTTTTTTCTTTTCTTCGTTCAATAAAATAGAATAAAGAAATAACAGAAAAAAGAATAAAAAAAAAGGGGACTATTTATATAATTGTATATCAAATTTCCCCATAAATTTGGTAAAAAAATTTTACCGAGGCCACTAACCATGGAGAATCCGCAGCGTGAGGTAGAGTGCCACTAACCGAAATAAAAAAAAAACCTCCTCAAGCAGCTGCTTGCCACAGAGGTCTGACAGGAGCCTGTCAGTTTACATGCCAAAGCAGAAGGTCTGAGAGGATGGCAGGCCCTCAGCAGAAAAACGACACAAACAGCCATGCCTTACCCGGGTCTCTTAGATCAGTAGCCAAGCGCGCTAACCACTCGGCCATGGGACGACTCTAACCGATATGGAGTAGAAAAATTGCTAAAGATATGTATATTTTTTTCTTTTTTTTTTTAAGAAATAGTTTAAAGACTAATAAATCAGAGGGGAAAAAAAGTTTGCATTGGAATGACAACCTAATCTCTAAACATTACCCCTCACACACCTGCATATATCTGTAGTATATTCATGATATATAATTTTATCAAACCACTTAGAGTCTATCTCAGTGATTCTCAACGTGGGGTAGGCGGTAAAATTTTTTGGGGTAGCCATGAGAGCTCAAAAGTCTCTAGATCCAGTAACAAAGTAAAAATAATTATTGTTATACCATAAGTATAGTTTTATTTATCTATACAAGGGGTACGCCAGTTACATACACATTTCCAAGGGGTCGTGAAGCATTAAAGGTTGAGAACCACTGATATATATATGTTTTATTTTATTCCCATTGTTATACTATAACTATAGTTTCATCTATCTATACAAGGGATACGCCAATTACATACACATTTCCAGGGGTTACGTGAAGCATAAATGGTTGAGAACCACTGATATATATGTTTTATTTTATTCCCATTGTTATACTATAACTATAGTTTTATCTATCTATACAAGGGGTACGCCAGCTACATACACATTTCCAGGGGATACGTGAAGCATAAAAGGTTGAGAACCACTGATATATATGTTTTATTTTATTCCCATTGTTATACTATAACTATAGTTTTATCTATCTATACAAGGGGTACGCCAGCTACATACACATTTCCAGGGGATACGTGAAGCATAAAAGGTTGAGAACCACTGATATATATGTTTTATTTTATTCCCATTGTTATACTATAACTATAGTTTTATCTATCTATACAAGGGGTACGCCAGTTACATACACATTTCCAGGAGGTACGTGAAGTATAAAAGGTTGAGAACCACTGATATATATGTTTTATTTTATTCCCATTGTTATACTATAACTATAGTTTTATCTATCTATACAAGGGGTACGCCAGCTACATACACATTTCCAGGGGATACGTGAAGCATAAAAGGTTGGGAACCACTGATATATATGTTTTATTTTATTCCCATTGTTATACTATAACTATAGTTTTATCTATCTATACAAGGGGTACGCCAGCTACATACACATTTCCAGGGGATACGTGAAGCATAAAAGGTTGGGAACCACTGATATATATGTTTTATTTTATTCCCATTGTTATACTATAACTATAGTTTTATCTATCTATACAAGGGGTACGCCAGCTACATACACATTTCCAGGGGATACGTGAAGCATAAAAGGTTGAGAACCACTGATATATATGTTTTATTTTATTCCCATTGTTATACTATAACTATAGTTTTATCTATCTATACAAGGGGTACGCCAGCTACATACACATTTCCAGGGGATACGTGAAGCATAAAAGGTTGAGAACCACTGATATATATGTTTTATTTTATTCCCATTGTTATACTATAACTATAGTTTTATCTATCTATACAAGGGGTACGCCAGTTACATACACATTTCCAGGAGGTACGTGAAGCATAAAAGGTTGAGAACCACTGATATATATGTTTTATTTTATTCCCATTGTTATACTATAACTATAGTTTTATCTATCTATACAAGGGGTACGCCAGCTACATACACATTTCCTGGGGGTACGTGTTGCATAAAAGGTTGAGAAACACTGCATTAGAGGAAAAGCAACAAAACCCCACAGAGAGAATCGAGTAAAGTTAAATGAAACGAAGAAGTAAACCAATTAAAGGGAATGCCATGACCGACTGGGGTGCCTGGAAATTGATGATTTAGACCATATGTCAGTGGCATTAGGAAACGGAAACGGAAACGCGCGACATCTTCCTGAAAAATAATTCTTCCTTCCGTCTCATTAATTTGAGGCAATGAAACATTCTCGAGCATATCCAGATACACGTCACGCATACAACTGTCCTTTCACTTAAAAAAAGGAAAGCTCGTAAACTTGAAGATTTCATTGTCGTGTATCATTTGTTTCTTTTTCCTAACAGAAACTAATTACGTATATTTCAACTTATAAAGCTACGTCTTTAATTGCTCTGTGTAGCTGTGAGTTGTTTCATCTCTGAGCAGCAGTTCTATAAACAAGATAAAGTAAGTGACCAGGTCACAAAGACCCCAAGGGATCCCAGATGCGCAGTGGAAGGATGCAAGGGATCACAGATGCGGAGTGATCCATTAGACAACAGTTACGAGACGGAAACTTCCAACGTGTTCTTTAACATGCAGAGTGCATGGATCTTCGGTAGAAGGTGATCACGACTTCGCATTTCATCCGATGCCATTCATCCGGCGGCCATTACCAAGTCTATCGGTATTAATTTCTCACCAAGGGAAGGGCTGAGGGTAGCGGCGTTTATCTCAACTGGGACAGAGTACGGACTCGAATTTGGGAACATCGTGTTACGATTCCGATGTGCTCTCGAGTAAGCCAATAATGTACTGGATCAAAATATATCGACACGAATTATATTCTGATCAATCGAACTCTGAAATCAGTTATGTATTAGGGAGTCAAATTTTGACACCTAATACATAATTCATTTTAATTATTTTCTGATCAACCGAACTCTGAAATGAATTATGTGTTAAGTAGACAAACTTTGACGCGAAACATGTTCTGATCAAACAATATCTGAAATGAATTATGTATTAAGTAGTCAAATTTTGACACGAATTATGTTCTGAGCAACTAAACTCTGAAATAAATTATGTATTAGGCAGTCAAATTTTGACACAAATTATGTTCTGAGCAACCAAATTCTGAAATCAATTATGCATTTGTTTACCGAAATTTTGATACGAATTACGTTCTGGCTGACCAAATTCTGAAATGATTTATGCATTAGGTAGTCAAATTGGGATACGAATTACGTTCTGATCAACCAAACTCTGAAATGAATTATGTATTAGGTAGTGAAATTTTGACACAAATTATGTTCTGAGCAACCAAACTCTGAAATGAATTATGCATTAGTTTACTGAAATTTTGATACGAATTATGTTCTGATTGACCAAACTTTGAAATGATTTATGCCTTAGTAAGTCAAATTGGGATATGAATTATGTTCTGATCAACCGAAGTCTGAAATGAATTATGTATTAGGTAGTCAAATTTGGACACGAATTATGTTCTGAGCAATCAAGCTCTGAAAAGAATTATGTATTAAGCAGTCAAATTTTGACACGAATTATATTCTGATCAACCAAATCTGAAATTAATTATGCATTAGGTAGTCAAATTTTGACACGAATTATGTTCTGATTGACCAATCTCTGAAATGAATTAGGTAGTCAAATTTTGACACGAATTATGTTCTGATCAACCAAACTCTGAAATGAATTATGTGTTTGGTAGTCAAATTTTGACATGAATTATGTTCTGATCAACCAAACTCTGAATCAGTTATGTATTAGGTAGTGAAATTTTGACACGAATTGTGTGCTGATCAATCATCTCTGAAATGAATTTTGTAATAGATAGTCAAGTTTTGACACGAATTGTGTGCTGATCAATCATCTCTGAAATGAATTTTGTAATAGATAGTCAAGTTTTGACAGAAATTTTATACTGAGTAGCCAAACTAAAATCAATATACCTATAAACCTAAAACATTTATGTCCTTAACCTAGGGAGGACTGCGATTCCCAAATTAAATTTGAAAACAAAAACTTTCCCATACCTTAATCACGAAGAAGATTTCGGCTGATTAAGTATTTTCCATACCATAAATCAGTGCAAAGGTATGAATTTCAGTATTGTGATTTTGTCTCTTTTTCCTGAACAAAACATTTTGTCTTATTGTGCTCAGCACCCTCCCTTTTTTTCCCTGGTAATAATTTTACAGGGGCTCATGCCAATAATCTAACTCTTGCAAGCAGCTGCTTGAGGGGGTATTTATTTTTATTTTATTAATTTATGACTTCTGCTTATAAAACAAACTTGCGCTTTAAAATGCGAAATTATATGGCGTCTGCATGTTCGAAATGCTGCTTCTCCTAATGGAACGATAGAATATGCTGAAAAAAAATTGTTTACATCACGAATTAGTCGCTCAAAAAAAGATCCGAACACTAAGGTTGATTACAGAATTCTGAAAAAATATGTGGCAACGATTTTTTTTCAGAATTCTGTAATCAACCATAGTGTTCGGATACTTTTTTGAGCGACTGTAGGTGGTCATATTATTTTGATACTAGATCGTGTGGGCTCACTCACGGAAATATTGAGCGTGTGCAGTTACCGTTCACAGCAAACTGGAACGTGTGCAGTAACTGCACATGCTCCAGTTTGCTGTGAACGGTAACTGGAACGTGTACAGTTGCTGTACACGCTCCAGATATTTTTCCTGAATTCTGTAATCACGTGACACGAAGGTTGCCAGATCACTAACTTATAAAAAAATCGATGCCAGATATTTTTTCAGAATTTCGTAATCAACCGTAGTGTTCGGATATTTTTTGAGCGACGTACATATTATTTCTCTAATTACTTAACTCTCAGAGAACAACTGTTTTTCGAGTGTTGGAAAGAAAATAGCATATTTTAAAACTTTTTTTCTTTGATATATACTAACGTAATATGGCACACCTAAATGCCACAATCAGTGTTTTTCATAACATTATTAAAATCCGACTTTAAAACTATCTGATACGCCTTATTTGAACGGTCAAAAAACTATAAGCACTTAGATATTGATACAAAATTCGCAAATACTACACAACCCATATCTGTTAACATAATGCTTTCATTACAGATTTCGCAACCTTCTCTGCTTTTTAGATTAACGTAAGTTACAAGTCGAGCTCTCCTGGCGCAGCAGGCGCCATCCGTCTTGTCAGTCCCTAACCGCAACCGTGGACAGTTTCTTTGCTTTCATCAACGCTGCCTCCCGCCTAAAAAGTCAACAGTTAAAACTCACCAGCGTACGAAAATAAAAACGGCGAAGAACAAGAAGAGACTAAGAGTTATGTCCAATCTAGCGCCACAGACACCACTCCTGTCCCTCTCTTCCCCTCCTTGTTCCTGTCTTAATCCTGGTGGCTGTGAGAGGTGAAGTGAGAAGTGATGCGTTCTCTCTCTTTTCCCATGATAGTTACAACTCTCTTCATTCTTCAGCTAAGGCGTGTCTCGAGCAGCTGTTTCAGAGCCCGACAGACTCGGGTTTATCACGCTCATAAGCCCAATAACTTAGCAGAACACTGTATAAATATTTCGGGAGCAACTTGCTAGTGCTGCCCCTGCAAACCAACAACACCAACATACCGCATATGGAAATGAGGCAATCAGAGGTGCCACTGCAACTTATGGGCCCAAAATCTGCGAGCTTCTCTGTAAATTGAGTAGATTATGTAAATAGGGGGTGTTCGCCTTTAATTAGCAGTCGTGTACCGGTCCCGCGGGCGCCCTTCGCCACTATTTACGGCCCACTAGCACGTGCCGACGCGACTTGGCGGCAAAGGAATCGATACCTCCTGTGGTTGGTTGGCAGAGTGCGGGCTGCTGGGTTGTAGGCGTGTGCCATTGGCTGGTAGACACTCCTCCTTGTCTTCTCGTGCCTCGACGTACTGTGTACGTCAGCAGTCATTCTGTCCCCTCCCAGATTGTTCTCTTTCTGGAAGCAGCTACTGGAGTTAGAAGTGAACAAAAGGACTGCTGGTTTTCAATACGGATTCTTTAAAAGGATGAATAGCTTCTATATGAAGGTATTAATAAAAGTTGATACCAATGAATTGTAGGCTTAGATGAATCACATTATAACACCGCATACTAATGTACTGCCATACCAAAATATTAATTTCCATGTTATACCAATGAGAAAAATTTCGATGCTCTAAAACTGCCAAAATATGCATTTAATGGGGAAAATGGGACTGAAGATAAATTAAATAACGCAATCAAGTTTATTTAATACTCGATTTTCAAATATATTCGTTCCGAACATAAAGAGTTATGGAAACTAGAATATCTCACATGATACCTCATAAGAATCTACCTCAGATATTAATTAAAACTTAAATACTAAATATTAATTTCCATTAGGTAGTAAAATTTTTAATAAGCTAAACATACATTTTAGAAGTTTGCGTAATGCTTATTTCATTATTAGATAACTATGAATGATTTTTATAAAATAAGCTATTGTTAAATATTGCAGCTTCCATAACTCTTAAAATACTGAATGAATATTATTGAAAATCGAGAATTAAGTAGATTAGATTTTAAACTTTATCTTTAGTCGCATTTTTCCATTAAACTCATATTTTAGAAGCTACAGAGCTACGAAGTTAGATTCCCATTCATATTACATGGAAATTCTCTAGTGTTTTGATAGGGTTAGTATAGATGAGTCAGGTTTGCAAATTTTCAATCAAAACAAAATATGCTTTATTCGGTGTTTGAATTCAGGTTGTTTTTGCCCCACAGTGTGCTAACCCTTGTCGGTTCAGAATTTTAATCAAAGTCCACATTGATCTTTTATTGCGGGTGAGGAAGGCAAGATGAAATATTTATGTGCTTGTCATTGACGAGAGTCCCAGCTGGGTCAGCGTTGAGATTTATCTCCGCAAAATTCACTGCCCTGCGCACGGTCAGTAGGGGACACCGATGGGCTTGGAAAGGCCGCCGTCCGTCGGATGGAACGTTAAGCCGTGGCCCCGTGTGCGGGAGAGCCATACCCTGTGCACGTTAAAGAACACGCTGGATAGTCTTGACGGGAGACTACCATCTGTCTCCCAACAGCTGTTCCAGTGGATCCCCTCCCCCAACCTTCTCTGAGCCTTCGGGGTCCATGTGACCTGGCCATTTAGTCCATGGTGTGCAAGGGGCGGGGGTGGCTCAGTCGGTAGCGCGCCAGGCTCGTAATCTGCAGTTCCCAGGTTCGAGTCCCAGCTGGGTTAGCGTTGAGATTTATCTCCGCAAAATTCCCCGCCCTGCCCACGGTCAGTAGGGGACACCGATGGGCTTGGAAAGGACGCCGTCCGTCGGATGGAACGTTAAGCCGTGGCCCCGAGTGCGGGAGAGCCATACCCTGTGCACGTTAAAGAACACGCTGGATGGTCTTGACGGGAGACTACCATCTGTCTCCCAACAGCTGTTCCAGTGGGTCCCCTCCCCCAACCTTCTCTGAGCCATCGGGGTCCATGTGACCTGGCCATTTAATCCATGGTGTGCAAGGGGCGGGGGTGGCTCAGTCGGTAGCGCGCCAGGCTCGTAATCTGCAGTTCCCAGGTTCGAGTCCCAGCTGGGTTAGCGTTGAGATTTATCTCCGCAAAATTCCCCGCCCTGCCCACGGTCAGTAGGGGACACCGATGGGCTTGGAAAGGCCGCCGTCCGTGAGATGGGGACGTTAAGCCGTGGCCCCGTGTGCGGGAGAGCCATACCCTGTGCACGTTAAAGAACACGCTGGATGGTCTTGACGGGAGACTACCAGCTGTTCCAGTGGGTCCCCTCCCCCAACCTTCTCTGAGCCTACGGGGTCCATGTGACCTGGCCGTTTAGCCCATGGTATGCAAAAAAGTGCCGCTCAGAGGTAAAACAACCCAACAACAACCCAAGTCATTGACAATATCAAACTTAAATACATTGACTACTTGAGCAATTATTGACTAATTGTTTCCTCTATGACAACATTGTCAGGCTAGAGGCCTTTTTAAATATTTTTTTGTTTGTGTTTTGTACGTGATTTTGGATTTCACCAAAAAGGCATATGCTACGTGGGAGGACCTCCGTCCCAGCAACTGGAATGTTAATCGAGGTAGCAGTGTCAGGGGGATGGAGGTCACCCACTGCTGGTGTCCGCTGACAAGTGACCCTGGACCTGGGGGTCAGCGACCTTGCCACGTGGCCGAAGAGAGAAGGGAGAAGAGTGTTGGCAATGACGAAGGAGGAGAGCCAGTCGAAGGACGAACGCGTGAAGACGTAAAATTGTAAAGCTGGTAAATGCCGACTGGAAATAACGGCATTGGGCTCTGTGAAAACAGCTGAACAGGCATAGTTGGCCGAGTGGTTAGCGCGCTTGGCTACTGATCTAAGAGACCTGGGTTCGAGCCCCGGATAAGGCATGGATGTATGTGTCGTTTTTCTGCTGAGGTCCTGCCATCCTCACAGACCTTCTACTGTGGCATATAAACTGACAGGCTCCTGTCAGACCTCTGTGGCAAGCAGCTGCTTGAGGGGGTATTTATTTTATTTATTATTATAAGTAAATGCTGGAGTTGAACCATTTATTTGGGGATGAGCCTCAGTATTGAGTCCTTGCAATTGCAATAAAATCTTTGATTTTGTCTGAAAGATCCTTTCACTCGTCGAGTATTGCGATCGAACCCGAGGGACATTCCTAAGGGATTCCAACAGACAGACGACAGACGACCGAAGAAGAAACATCACAAACATTATCATTGTAAACCAAAGATACATTTATAACACCGTTTTTGGTTTGAATAAAAGGCGTTGAACAAAGGATTTCGTGTAACGAAAGCATTGAATTTTGCTCACTTGTATCCCTGGGCGCCATCAGGGGATCCCACCTCCTTTTAAGAATTTATCGAAAATTAATTTTTGTTAAATAATATCAGCTGTACAGTCGCTCAAAAAAATATCCGAAACACTATGGTCGATTAGAGAATCCAGAAAAAATATCTGGCAACGATTTTTTTTTAGAACTTAGTGATCTCGAAAACTTCGTGTCACGTGACACACGAAGGTTGCCAGATCTCTAATTTCTAAAAAAATCGTTGCCAGATATTTTTTCTGAATTCTCTAATCGATCATAGTGTTCGGATACTTTTTTGAGCGACTGTAGGTGGTCATATTATTTTGATACTAGATAGTGTGGGCTCACTCACGGAAATATTGAGCGTGTGCAGTTACCATTCACAGCAAACTGGAGCGTGTGCAGTTACTGCACACGCTCCAGTTTGCTGTGAACGGTAACTGGAGCGTCTACAGTTGCTGTACACGCTCCAGATATTTTTCCTGAATTCTATAATCACGTGACACGAAGGTTGACAGATCTCTAATTTCTAAAAAAATCGTTGCCAGATATTTTTTCTGAATTCTCTAATCGACCATAGTGTTCGGATACTTTTTTGAGCGACTGTACATTGGTTGGTTTGATCATGTTGCTCGTGTGCATAGCTTCAGATTGGCGAATAGGATTATGAACAGATATAAAGGCCTCAGAAAAAGGGGAGACCTAGGATGCGATAGATAACATCAAACAGGACCTGTTGGAATTCGTATACACTGGCCAAATGCAGCAGCTGTAGCTCAGGAGAGACGTCTGGGAAACAAAATTACGCAGTCTGGTAGGACCTTCATAACCCATGTCCAGGGACATACCCAGGAGGACCCCTACTCCGAAAATCGGGTCTTATACGAAATTTCAAACTTAAATTTGAAAGAAGGATATTTATGAACTGAATAGAAATTAAGCATTTGTTGCAAACATCTGATGTTTCTTTTTGTAAGAAAAATGTGTTGTTTTGTTTCATATTTTGATGATATTTTATGGAAAAGCGTACTTACGCATCAGCTGTATTTAGCCTACATAATAGTCCATAAATTTTAATTTGCTGCTAAAAATAAAACATTTTGAAAAGCCAGATTTCGTTTCCAATCCAAAACAAGTTTTATTTTATTTTCTAGCTAAACAAATTGCATAGAAATTCAAAAATATAGGTTTAGCGAAGAATGTAAATATCAATTGTTACAGATGACAGTTTTTTAAATATAATAATAATTTTAAATATAGTAATTTACTATTATCCAATAATTCTTAAAAATAAATGGTAACTAAAATTTTTTAGTTTGTCTTTACTTTGATTAACGTCCCACTTCTCCCCCCCCCCCCTGTCGACGCGCATGATTCTGTATCATCCGTAAAAATCATTTACAGCTATTAGCATCTCTGAGTTCTGAGTTAGATTTATATAAAAAAAGAAATCGAATTATACTTCCAGTGAAATAAAGAAATTCACAGGTTCAGAAAAAGAGCGCCACTAGCGCCACCACGCTGAACATCTTTCGAGCACAACTAAAAAGTAATAAACTCGTAAGAGTCGTCTGACGGAAAGTAAACGGCCGAAATGCCTGCATGCTCGAGGATTGAGAATCCGTTGACGGCTTCTAACACTACACGAGACGTAAGGAGGCCTAAAGCTACAACACAAGCAACCTGCACGGCAAGATATGTTATGATAGCAAGCACTAGTGGCTATAAACCGTTTATGGGCGGTCTCTTGGCGCAGCAGATGGACCGTTCATCTAGAGATGATACTGCAGGAAATATTCCTTTGTCGTCGACATATGGCCTATTCGGTTATATTCAGCACTCTTGTTTCTTGAGCATCATCCCAATGAAATTTACTCTCGACTTTTGTCTTCTTCTTATCAGATGATCTTTCCGTTTACTATTATCGCTTTACCTTTAGGTGGCGCTAGTGGTGTTAGGGTCATTTCTTTAGGAGGAGGGGATTGTGTCCTTTACTTTTGAAACCAGCCCAAGGAATTTATTCGCGATTTTTTTATTTTCTTCTCCCAAGATGATCTTCCTACTTCCCATTAACACTTTCGCAATTAGGGGCGGGGATGGCTCAGTTGGTAGCGCGCCAGACTCGTAATCTGTAGTTCCCAGGTTTGAGTCCCAGCTGGGTCAACGTTGAGATTTATCTCCGCAAAATTCCCCGCCCTGCCTACGGTCAGTAGGGGACACCGATGGGCTTGGAAAGGCCGCCGTCCGTCGGATGGGACGTTAAGCCTTGGCCCCGTGTGCCATACCCTGTGCACGTTAAAGAACACGCTGGATGGCCTTGACGGGAGGCTACCATCTGTCTCCCAACAGCTGTTCCAGTGAGTCCCCTCCCCCAACCTTCTCTGAGCCTTCGGGGTCCATGTGACCTGGCCATTTAGCCCATGGTGTGCAAAAAAAGTGCCGCTCAGAGGTAAAACAACCCAACCCAACCTTTCGCAATTATGTTTAGGAGGAGGGGACTGTGTCCATTGCTTTCTCTCTGGAGCACTAGCAAAATGTAACGTTTTCGCGATTTTAATCCTTGTTCTAAAACGACCTTTCTGTTTCCTGTTATATTCTTCAAGTTATCGGTAGGAGCAGAGTCTGTGTCCATCACTTTTGTTACTTGAGGACAGTCCAATGGAATTTATTCACGACTTTTGTCTTTTTGATCTAAAATGATCTTTCTGTTTCCCATTATGATTATGTTTCAAAGTTATCTTTAGGAAGAGGAGCTGTGTCCATCACTTGTTTCCTGAGCACGAGTCCACTAAAATTTATTCGCGATTTTTGTATTCTGGATTTCAGGTGATCTTTTCATCGCTTTCAGAATTATCTTTAGGAAGAGGGGATTGTGTCCATCACGTTTTTTTCTTTTTTTTTAGTACTAGCACAAAAGAATTTATCTGCGATTTTTTTTTTAATTTAAAATGGTCTTTCTGTTTCCCATTATTTATTTCAGATTTATCTTGAGGGAGAAGTATCCATCATTTTGTTTCCGGATTTTTCTCTTCTTCTTTTAAGATGATCTTTCTGTTTTCCATTTCTGTTTTAGAGTTAGTTTTTGGAGAAGGAGTGCGTCCATCCCCCCCCCCTCTTTTTTTCTTTTCTTAAGCACCAGCCCAATGGAATATATTCGCAATTTTTTCTTCTTGATCTAAGATTATTTTTCTGTTTTACCATTATCAATTTCAGAGTTTTCTTTGCATGCAGAGGCTGTGTCTATCACTTTTGTTCCTTGAGCATCAGTCCAATGGAATTTGCTCGTGGTTTTTGTCTCCTTGTTGTAGAATGATCTTTCTGCTTCCCGCTTTCACTTTCAGAGTTACCTTTAGGATGAGGGGACTGTGTCCATTATTTTTGTATCTTGAATACCAACCCAAATGGAACCCAATGGAATTTGTTCTCGATTTTTCTCTTCTTCTTCTAAGCTGATGTTTCTGTTTCCCATTATCTCTTTCACAGCTATCTTTAAGAGCAGAGACTGTGTCTATCATGTTTCTTCCCTTGAGAACCAGCCCAATGGAATTTGTTCGTGACTTCTTGTTCTAAGATGATTTTTCTATTTCCCACTTTTACTTTCAGAGTTATCTTTAGGATGAGGGGACTGTGTCCATCTCTTTTGTATCTTGAGCACCAGCTCAATGGAATTCACTCGCGATTTCTCTCTTCTTCTTCTAAAAATATCTTTCAGTTTCACATTATCGCATTCCAAGTTTCTTTAGGAGAAAATGCTGCACATTTATTTTTTTTTTGTTCCAGCCCAATGGAATTTTTTCTAGTTTTTTCTTCTTTTGTTGTTTCGTGACGATTTTTCCATTAACCATTATCATTTTCAATGCTTTTCAGAGCCTCTTTAGTGCAAAGTGCTGTATTATTGTGGTCACACTTAAAGGCGAGTTCTGGTACTGATAAAGCTATCAGACTTCTGAAATCTTCATCGTTTAATGTGTCTTGCCTTGTCTTTGCTAAATAAACCACAATGTTTCTCATTACTGTACCTTCGAAGCCAACATACAAATCAGAATAATTTGCTACATCTTCAACTTATGGAATATATCAAAAGTTACAAGAATTCGAATTATGGGAAGAAACGTTTCTGGGGCAAAATGTCATCAGGACGAAATGTTCGTAGATCATTGGAATTAAATGTCGCCAGATTGAAATGTCCATAGATCATTAGAGCTAAATGTCGTCAGGAGGAAATGTCTCTAGGTCATTGGAATTAAACGTCGTCAGCAGAGAAATGTCCTTAGGTCATTTGAAGTAAATGTCGTCAGCAGGAAATGTCCTTAGGTCATTGGAATTAAATGTCGTCAGAAGGAAATGTCTCTAGGTTAGGGGTTCTCAACGTGGGGTACGCGGTAAAATATTTTGGAGTACGCCGTGAGAGCTCAAAAGTAACTAGATATATGTTATATATATATATGTTTTATTTTATTCCTGTTGTTATCTATAACTATAGATTTCTCTATCTATACAAGGGGTACGCCAGCTACATACACATTTCCAGGAGTTACGTGAAGCATAAAAGGTTGAGAACCACTGATATATATGTTTTTTTTCATTCCCATTGTTATATTATAACTATAGTTTTATCTATCTATACAAGGGGTACGCCAGTTACATACACATTTCCAGGGGATACGTGAAGCATAAAAGGTTGAGAACCACTGATATATATGTTTTATTTTATTCCCATTGTTATACTATAAGTATAGTTTTATCTATCTGTACAAGGGATACGCCAGTTACATACACATTTCCAGGGGGTACGTGAAGCATAAAAGGTTGAGAACCACTGATATATATGTTTTATTTCATTCCCATTGTTATACTATAACTATAGTTTTATCTATGTATACAAGGGAAACGCCAGTTACATACACATTTCCAGGGGGTACGTGAAGCATAAAAGATTGAGAACCACTGCTCTAGGTCATTGGAATTAAATATCAGCAGGACCAAATGTCCTTAAATCATTGGAACCTAACGTCGTCAGGACGAAATGTCCTTAGGTCATTGGAACTAAATGTCGTCAGGACGAAATGTCCGTAGATCATTGGTACTAGATATCAGCGGGACAAAATGTCGCAGAAGAAATAAGTCGTAAGTTTGAAACATCAAAGGAAAGAACATAATTTGAGAGGGGGGCGCATAATACTCCTCATATCAGAAGCTTTCACTTGAGGTAATGACTCGTTACGCTCATCAACCATTTGCACATTTCCTCTTCTTTGGAAGAAGGTGTTTTTCAAAGGAAATATTTTTTTCTGAATTGTGCAATCAACCATATTGTTCGGATATTTTTTTGAGCGACTGTACCTATTGATGGTTTTATTTAGTTTTATGCTTTTATTGTTTCTCTGTTCTTTGTGAAGTGTTGTATTGATAATGTATCTGACAAAGTGTTGTGTATTTTGTGTTTATTGTCCTCGTGTGTTTCTTTATGTCGTCCCATAGCCGAGTGGTTAGCACGCTTGGCTACTGATCTAAGGGACCTGGGTTCGAGTCCCGGGTAAGGCATGGTTGTGCGTGTTGTTTTTCTGCTGAGGTCTTGCCATCCTCTCGGACCTGCTACTCTGGCACATAAATTGACAGGCTCCTGTCAGACCTCTGTGGCAAGCAGCTGCTTGAGGGGGTATTTATTTATTTCTTTTAATAATAAATTTGAATTTTGAATTTGAATAATAAGTTTCTCTCTTTTAGCCATCCCGTGGCCGAGTGGTTAGCGCGCTTGGCTGCTGATCTAAGGGACCTGGGTTCGAGCCCCGGATAAGGCATGGATGTTCGTATTGTTTTTCTGCTGAGGTCCTGCCATCATCTCAGATCTTCTACAGTATCATATAAACAGACAGCCTCCTGTCAGACCTCTTGTGGCAAGCAGCTGTTTGAGGGGGTACACATAATTTTTACGTTTTGCTTTCAGGAATCCTTAGTTGCGCCATGATGTATTCATAACTGTGCTTATTAATGAAGAACTCGACCTAATAACTTTATCTTCAAACATTTTATTTGCATCCCCCTTGAAAAAAATAATCTTACCCACGCCGACCATTTAATATCATCGCTACTTGATTGCATTCGTGTTTTCTATTTGGTCTCCCATAACAATATAATTCACAGAAGCACACATCGAACCATTAATAAAGCTGTATCGTAGCAACAGCGGAGAGAATAAATCCTCCAGACAGCCTAGTGATGGTGTGGGAGAGAAACTAAAAGCTACTTAAAGATATTTTTAATCCATTTCGCTCCTTGAACTCATAGCGAAACGTTAGCTACGGTAGCAGTGTCATAATTCGCTGTTGACACGTTAGACTAAGCACAACCCGCAATAAGGAGGCTGACAGCGGGCTTGAAGCAACCGAGGCTCTCCTGAGCATTGATAAAGTGTTCATGTCCTGCAGTCCATGAACCTCTTCAGCTGTCAACTGTGTTGACAGTGAGATATTTACGAACAGACAACAGATAGGGCCTAGTTTGCCAGGTGCTCACAACGCCAATACATATACACCCTCTTCACACCTGCATGACAGCGTCTTCGATGTATTTGCGATTAGTGAGGAAGTTTACTTGCTTTTCTGTCTTTTGCTAGACGATGTTAAGAAGTACACTGCCCTACTAAAATTATCGGAGAAGTTATATTATGTACATTCGCTCAAAAAAATATCCGAACACTTCAGTTGATTACAGAATTCAGAAAAAATATCCAAACACTATGGTTGATTACAGAATTCAGAAAAAAGAAAATATCCGAATACTACGGTTGATTACAAAATTCAGAAAAAATATCCGAACACTATGGTTGATTACAGAATTCAGAAAAAAAAAATCCGAACACTACGGTTGATTACAGAATTCAGAAAAAATATCCAAACACTATGGTTGATTACAGAATTCAGAAAAAAAATATCCGAATACTACGGTTGATTACAAAATTCAGAAAAAATATCCGAACACTATGGTTGATTACAGAATTCAGAAAAAAAATCCGAAAACTACGGTTGATTACAGAATTCAGAAAAAATATCCGACAACGATTTTTTTAGAAATTAGTGATATGTGACACGAAGGTTGCTGAAGGTTGCTATAAGAACACGAAGGTTTGTCTTCGTGTCACGTGACACGTGATCACTAATTTCTAAAAAAATCGTTGCCGAATTTTTTTTCTGAATTCTGTAATCAACCGTAGTGTTCGGATATTTTTTTGAGCTACTGTATATACATCAATTGGAATCTAACTTCGAAGCTCTGTAACTCCTAAAGCATCCATTTAGTGGAAAAACATGATTGAAGATAAATCAAAAACTATAATCAAATCTATTTAAATCTCGATTTTCGACAATAGTCATTCAATATTTAAAGAGTTTGGAAGCTGAAACATTTAACAAAAAAAATCTTGTTTCATTAAAATCATTTATTATTGTCTAATATTGAAATAATTATTACTCAGACTTCTAAAATGTTTATTTAGTTCATTAATAATTTTAATTAACTGCCTTTCCGTGGCCGAGTGGTTAGCGCGCTTGACCAACACCACCTAGAGGAGAAGGTCCTACCAGTCGGTGAAGCGATTCTGATGACGTCAATTTTAGTCGACCCGTAGCAACACCACCTAGAGGAGAAGGCCCTACCAGGCGGTGAAGCGATTCTGATGACGTCAATTTTAGTCGACCCGTAGTCGACTTAGCAACACAGGAGAACGTGTTATTCTAGTAGCGTTGCCTCCATCTCGTTTTGTTAGTGTTTAACTAGTTTTGCCGCGTTTGATTTGGTGTGTGCACAAAACATTTTGTTATTAAATTCATTGATTTTTTTAGCGAAATGCCATCGCGCTGCTGCGTTCCTCAATGCAGGAGCAATTACGACGGGGAAAAATATTCTCAGTTTTTAAATTTCCAGAAGATATCGATTTGCGACAGAAATGGATTCGTTCAATACCAAGGCAAAACTTCTGTCCAAAGAAAGCATCCAAGGTAAGGAGAACTTTATTCTGTATTAATTTCTGTTGTCATATTTATGAACTTCTAAAGTAATTATCGTTTTAATTATTGTATGTTACGCTTGTATAATATACATATATAGAATATCATTGATCTTGTATGGATTAATTTGACGTTATTTTTATTAGGTAAAAGTTTAAATGTCGAATTTACATATGTTAAAATGCTTAAATAGAAAAGAATATTTCACAGTGACCATACTTTTTATTTAATAGATTACAGTAGTAGGTTAAGAAATTGATACTTTTGTTGGGAGAGTTTCAGAGTCTAATGTTATATCACTATATTTATATACCATAGAGTTTAATTATATCTCTCGTATAAGCTAATATGATGATAATGTTAAACTTGAAATACATATATGAGCCAAAGGCAAGATCATAGGAAAACCTACTTTTAAATACAAAATCTCTGCAGAAGTATTAGAAATTATTTTGGTGTTGTTGGTATTCTTGGATACAAATTGGACCTAGGTTCAAAACTAGAGATGGCTTTGTGAATATGTATTGTTTTCCTGCTGAAGTCTTGCCATCCTCACACATCAGCTATATTATAATAAAGGTATGACAGGCTTTATGAAGAAATTAATCTGCATAATTATATATCTGAAATCAAGTCAAGGTGTAGTGGATATTAAAGAATGGTTGGGATACAGCTAATGTACATATGGATTAATAAATGAAAAGATATTTTAGAAAGGGATTTAATAGTAAAGAAAGAATTTTTCCACATTGAAAGGACTAATTAAAAGTGCATATATTTCCAATCGCACTCATTCTAAAATGGGATAAGTCAGGTGTATTATAATAAAAGTATAACAATCTACTGCCATATCTTTATTGCATGTGGCTGCAGCTTTTGTTTTAATTTTGTTAGAAATGTATTCTATAATCATATCAGAGAATATTTGAGGGGATATCTGTCATTTCATCTATTATGCGAATATAAATATATTAAACACCATAAATGCATACAATATTGTTTTCAAGTTAACGTCAAAGTTTATCCTCTGTACTGACCACTGGTTTGGACTTTACAACTGAAGGAGTCAAAAAAATTATCATAAAAATTTGAGGTATTTTGATTTTACTGATATGTAATGGTAAAAGTTTATTGTAGAAACTGTCGACAACAGTAAACTTCCTGACCAATCAATTCCTAATACCTTTCAGCATTAGTATAATACCAGGTGCTGTCTATATAAACAAATGTATGCCTAATAAACTGAAAATCACAGTAAGAGGAAATTGTCTGAAACAATAAACTTATTACTGGAGTTGTTTTCTGGCTCAATTCCTGGACCGGAATATTTCAAACCTTTAAACGTTCATTCATAAGTGTGTTGTTTTAAATGATTTTCAGCTCAGTATGATTTTTCGCATTTTATTTTACATTATCACCTTATAGTGGCATTACTCATTAAACTGCAAATAGAATTTTCTGAATATTATTTTTCCTTCATTACCTTAAATTGAGAACATTATAAGCAAAAAACTTAAGTGTCAATCTTTGGTTTTTGTAAAAGCCATGGGAGATTTAGGAAGTTAATTTATTCCTTGATTTTCTTTAATATATATGCATATCTTGTGGCATCTGCTGCCTTGCAAATGTAGGTTTTTTTAAATTTCTAATAGTGACTGCCAATGGGTGTTTGATATGCCTATGAACTTGCCTGGTCAACAGATCAATAAGGTTTTCTGTATCATTGGGGGATGTCAGTTTCTGCTTGGAGGGAGATGACTGACTATGTTATTAGAAACCTTGTACTGGTTCTGATACACATTTTCTTCTTCCAAGTTCTATGTTAATAATTGGTTTTACACTGATAGTGAGCTCAAGTAATATTAAAATTTTAATGTAAGAATATCTGTTTATAAAGGGAAAATACCCTGTTGCTCTTAGCATTTGAAAGTATCTTCACCAGATATGGCAGTTAAGATATGCATAATAGCTAATGACTTAAGGTTTAAAAAACTCTGCAGAAGGTCAAGATTAGAATAATGTTTTTATTTAATATGTTTCCAGGCATGTTAAGTATATGCTCTTTACAAAATAGCAAAACATTTTTTTCTGTTCTGTATATTTTTTGACACCATACAAATTTAAAGTTATTTTATCGACTTGCCTTTGGGAAGGAATCTTATTAAGAACCTACTGGTGTAGTTTATTTTTGCCACTTCATCAACCTTTATGTAAATGACATCTAGATATTTTTTTAATTCTTCAATTTGATTTGCACATTTGGAGTATACTGAATCATTTGGAATAGCTTGACTTCTCTATAAAAATATAAGAAATTTTTAGATGCTAAATCTATCTATTCAATGTTAGTAAAATGTTCAATAGTTGATATATATTGCTTGTAGCACTTTATTTTTACTTAATTCAAGTTTTGCAATGTCATTTAATCTAAGTTGCTGGTGATGCTACAATTCAAATTTTAGAAGTCAAATCTTTTCTTATTACATATATGCACAAATGTATATAATATTCAAAATGTATATACTATTCAAACTATGGTTATCATAAATATTTTAAGTCTGTTTGCTGCCATGAAACTGTACCACATATACACTCGGTGAATTATGACCACCCAATTCCATGTTATGCCAATGGAAAGATAATTTCAAAGCTCTGTAATTTCTAAAATAAACATTTTATGGGAAAATATGACTTAAGATAGATTTTTATCTTATATATATATTAATTTTCTATATTTCAATATTCATTTAGTGTTTAAAGAGGCTTTGCTTGGCTACTAACCCGGGTTCGAGCCCTAGGTAAGGCATGGTTGTTCGTGTTGTTTTTCTGCTGAAGTCCCGCCATCCTCACAGACCTACTATGGCATATAAACTTACAGCCTCATGTCAGACCTCTGTGGCAAGCAGCTGTTTGAAGGGGAATTTTTTTATTTTATGTATCAACATCTTAAACAGTAATGCGCATTCTACAGAATTGGTGAAAATTTAAATAATTGTTACACATTTTGCTAAAACTATGCTAATAACATTCCAATAAAATTTAATATTGGGATATTGTTTTAAGATTAACTTATTTCAACTACTTCCCAGATCAATATTTTAAACAGCCATTGTTCATATTAAATATCCCAGTTCCCATAATTCTTTAATTTTAAATGAACATAGATTTAGATAAATTTTATTGAGATCTTTAATTGATCTTCATTTCATTTTTTTCATAAAAGCTCATTTTAAAAGTTAGAAAGCTTTGAAATTAGCTTACCATTGGCAGAACATGGATTTAGGTTTAATAATCACAGAGTGTACATGGATATTTCAATGTGACCTTTACATTGTGTGATAATCACTGCATTATATTTCTGTTGTATTTTGAATCTGTTCAAACCTTTGGACCACATGTATTTTGATGTTGCTTTCACGTTTCTTCAGAATTTTTTTTCTATTATTAAAGTTTATTATGATACCAAAAAGGGTAAAAATTTCTATCTTATGTAAAGAAATTAGTTTTAATATGTATTAATGTGAAAAGTATGGGAAAGCAATTTTCCTTTTTCGTTGTTCTTTTTATTTAAAAGTCATAGTTGTGCTAAAAACAGTTTTTATTAAGATGCATTCTTTTTTTTTATTTGCGACATTTAGGACAGAGAAGAATCCTAGAAGCTACTCCTAGCTTTTACAGGCCTTCTCATACAAGGACATGCCCTACTAAGACCGAAGTCACTGCTGACCACTGCCTTAGTGAGAGCTAACACAACACACAAAGTTTGCCTTGCTGGAACAGTCGCTAGCTGCCTAACCATTTTATGCCATTTTACGAACAGTTTTCATATTAAACTAAAAAAATCAGCAATTGTTCAACTGGGATGAATGGAATATTTTAAAATTTTCCTTTTCAACTTAAATAGTATTGCACAATATTAAGTTCCTTCATATTGCTTAAAAATTCCTCCATATGATGGGTGAATTTTCCTGTTTTAATTGCACAATTTTCTTAAAAATAAAGTAAACCATGATATGAAATATTTGTTTCATTGTAATGTGTATCCTATAAATATTTGTGAGGTGTAAAGATGTGGACTCAGATTGTAAATAAAAGTATTTTTTTAATGTGGAATTTGTTGGTTGTTTTTCTTAACATATGCAATATTGAAACATACTGCTTTCATTAAAAAATGTTTTTAGACCTCTTATACATACATACATATTTGTGAAAAAAAAATAGATATCTGTGGTATTTTGTAACAAGTGGTTTTTTTTCTAAATATATTTCGCACTTCTAGAATCCTTTAAGAGTGAAAATTTAGTAGTTGTTCAATACATTAATCGATCGTTTGCAAAATTAGTTAAAAGTTTTGGAATTTCCGAACGTTTAAAGAGTGTTATTATCTAAATAATAATTTAAAGCTATCTGTATAATCGGAAACGGTAATTAATGGTTTATCAATACTAATTAAAGCAAAAAAAAACCGTTATCTCTGAAAAAAAATTAGAAAAAAATGTGGGAAGGAATTTTTTTTTTAATTATATGAAAACAAATTATTTTAATGATGGCGATTTATTAGTGAATATTCAAAATCTAAATGAGAAGTTCTATTAACAAGGATAAGCTATCTCTCATTCTATTCTGCCGGCAGTCCGGTCCAGTAATGCTGACGTCACAAATGACTGCTACGGCCTTCTCCTCTAGGTGGTGTTGGCTTGGCTGCTGGCCTGGGTTCGAGCCCCGGGTAAGGCATGGATGTATGTGTCGTTTTTCTGCTGAGGTCCTGCCATCCTCTCAGACCTTCTACTATGGCATATAAACTGACAGGCTCCTGTCAGACCTCTGTGGCAAGCAGATGCTTGAGGGAGTATTTATTTGATTTTTCATTTAATTAACTGCTCAGGTAAGTTTAATGACGCACTACTGTTGTGAAAACGGGCTGGTGTGTCTCAGTCAGTAACGCGTCGGGCTCGTAATCTGCAGTTCCCAGGTTCGAGTCCCATCTGTGCCAGCGATAAGATTTGTCTCCGCGTAACTCTCCGCCCTTCTTTAGCGCGTCACGCTCGTAATCTGTTGTTCCCAGGTTCGAGTCCCAGCTGGGTCAGCGTTGAGATTTATCTCCGCAAAATTCCCCGCCCTGCCCACGGTCAGTAGGGGACACCGATGGGCATGGAAAGGCCGCCGTCCGTCGGATGGGACGTTAAGCCGTGGCCCCGTGTGCGGGAGAGCCATACCCTGTGCACGTTAAAGAACACACTGGATGGCCTCGACGGGAGGCTACCATCTGTCTCCCAACAGCTGTTCCAGTGGGTCCCCTCCCCCAACCTTCTCTGAGCCTTCGGGGTCAATGTGATCTGGCCATTTAGCCCATGGTGTGCAAAAAAGTGCCGCTCAGAGGTAAAACAACCCAACAACAACCCCTCTTTGAAAATTTTAGTAAGGGAAATAGAGGCAAAAATGATTAAACTTACGCATACTTCATGCATTTTTCAGGAAAAACCTTCAGAAATCTGAAACGGATGGGAAAATGTTTCCTTGCCCCCCCCCCCCAGTCCCCTCTTTTTTTTTTCCTAGATCAAAGACTGGACTGACATCAAATTAATTGCAAAAAAAAAAGTATTTGAAATGACGACAAGAGAAAAAATTAGCGATGACTTCTAATCGCAGCATGAAAATTCCAAGATCCAACTCCCTCTCCGAATGAATGCCATATGAAGCCAACGTTTTTAATGCGAAACAACAAGACTCGGAAAGAAAATCTTCGTATCGGTTTTATTTTTATCTCCTCCGAAGAGATGAACCGAAGTTGGGGCATTCGCTTAGAATTATTGGTGTTTTTTTTTTATCGTCCACCGTATCATCGTCGGAACCAGGAGGCAAGAGCCTTTTTGCAACTGTGAGCGGTGATCCGTGTAGCTATTGATCAGGGGAATCTGAGCCGAAGTTTGAACACGAATGTAACCCGCCCAGTTGACGGAGGCTTGTTACTTTGACCTGCATATGCGTTGTCAGAGCATTGATCGCCGTTCTCGAACCATGAAAGGAAGCAGCAAGACACTTCAACGAACAGGAATGTCTGAAGATCAGTAATCTGATTTCGCCCTTCTTTCAGAGACAGCGGGAAGAAAGAACTTCTTCATTCTGAAGGTTCCTAATCCGGCCGACAACAACACCGGCGAGATGCGATGAAGAAGGAGAGGGGGGAGGAGGAGGAAAGATAGAAATGGTCACAGAGTCCTAGCAAGGGAAGGAAAAATGAATATGTATATTGCATGTTGGAAGCGATTGATTGAAGTCAGTGACATTCAATACGAAGTCGTGGGGGGGGGGGGGGGGGCGAGGGAAGGGTTTTTAAGGGTGGAGGAAATGTTTGAAACATTCATTCTGGATTCAGCAACTTTGAAAGAGAGCCGCAAATAAGATCGGATCGTTTAAGCATTTGGTTTATTTTTGATATTTGAATCATTTATTTTTTTATGTGAGCGTGGTGCAACACGAAATGTTTAATAAAAATGATCGGTGGAGAGATTGTTCATGCTCATTATGTCACATTTCGAAAGCAAGAATTGATATTGTAGGCTCTTTCGGCTGAATACGAAAAGATGAAAGAGATTAGAAGATCCGACTCACACCCCTCCTCCACTCGTAAATAAATGCATTTTTAGTCTACGAAGGACTGATTGTGTTTGCATAAAATAAACACCCCCTCAAGCAGCTGCTTGCCACAGAGGTCTGACAGGAGCCTGTCAGTTTATATGCCATAGTAGAAGATCTGTGAGGATGGCAGGACCTCAGCAGAAAAACGACAAACACATCCATGCCTTACCCGGGGCTCGAACCCGGTCACTTAGATCAATAACCAAAGCGTGCTAACTACTCGGCCACGGGACGGCTTGTGTTTACATACAAATGACTAATTGCTATTATGCAAAAAAAAAATTTTTTTTTTCTATTTTCATGCTATTTTCTTCATTTCGACAGTATTTTGAATTTAGGATTTTTTACTGAGTATTTTAGGAAAATTATCTTATGAGAGAAATTTTATCAGTTATGCCTATGTAAGCAATCAGTCTCTATATTCAGCAATTTTTATTAATTCATTTTGATGAAAAATTTTTTAATTATCAAGTATTAGTCGTTGATAAAATTTTCATTTATTTCCTAAAATAGACAACTGATATCAAAATACTTATCCCCTCATGACTGACAACGGAATGCAATCCCTTTTAAATCGAACACTATGATGACCCTATCCCAATCCATCTCCACCCACATATCCTTTCCACCAAAGGTAGGATCCCTTTCTCTCTGAAGAAATTCTGGGTATGACTCCTTTCTCCCTGATGAAATTCTGAGTATGACTCCTTTCTCCTTGAAGAGATTCTGGGTTGGATCCCTTTCTCTCTGAAGGAATTCTGGGTAAGGACCCTGGGTAGGATTCCTTTCTCCTTGAAGAAATTCTGAGTATGACCCCTTTCTCCTTGAAGAGATTCTGGGTAGGATCCCTTTATCTCTGAAGAAATTCTGGGTATGACCCCTTTCTCCTTGAAGGAATTCTGGGTAGGATCCCTTTCTCCCTGAAGAAATTCTGGGTGGGGGTCCTGCATAAAATATAATAAATAAATACCCGCTCAAGCAGCTGCTTGCCACAGAGGTCTGACAGGAGCCTATCAGTTTATATGCCATAGTAGAAGATCTGAGAGGATGGCAGGACCTCAGCAGAAAAACAACACAAACGTCCATACCTTATCCGGAGCTCGAACCCAGGTCCCTACCATAAAAAAAATACCCTTTCAAACAGCTGCTTGTCACAGACTTCTGTTGGAAGCCTGTTAGTTCATACACCAGTGTAGTAGGTCTATATGGATTGTGGTACTTCAGCAGAAAAACAACACCCATGCTTTACTCGGGGTTCCTTTGATCAGTAACTAAACATTTTAACTACTCGGCCATGGACGGCTCTTGCATAACGTAGCGAGTGGTTCCTTTTTAAACCAACAGCCGCCAAAGCTTTCCCACTTCCTTACAGTGTCTAAATTCATCCAATGTAATTTAATCGAGAAATATTTGTTATTTAAAAAGTTATGAAATATGAATAACTTTTATTAATATTCTGTTATTTCCAAATTGTAAGTAGCGTCACTTTAGAATTCTGTAGAAAAAAGCATGCATGAAAGAAGCTATTTAAATCTGATATTTTTAAGATAGACTATAAGTGGTTTGATTAAATTACATATCATTAATAAAGTACAGATACTATATTCAGGTCTGTGAGTGGTGGTGTTTAGAGACTAGGTTGTCATTCCAATACAAACTTTTTTTTTTCCTGTTTTAGAAGTCTTTAAACTGTTTCTTTTTAAAAAAAATCCATAAAATATACATATCTTTAGCATTTTTTTACTCCATTTCGGTTAGTGCAGTGTCTCGCAAACTTTTTTACTCTGCGGCACACTGAATCTAATTTTTTTTTCCGCGGCACACCTAAAAAAGAATAAAAGCAAACTCTATATAATCGTCATTATATTTGCGCTTTGTTGACGTCATCAGCCTGGTTTTACTTGAAGATTTGCTCTCGTTCTTTAATTCATAACTCGGTGTTTGTTTTAAATATTTGTCCATTCTATGGCTTGAAATAATCAAAAATTAATACCAAAATTTGGAAAAAGCTTGATAAATACTTACAAGATCCCAGTTGATAAAATCTGAAAGTTTTTTATTAAAGCACGTCGATAACACAAGTCAAGTCAAAATGAAATCTTTGGAATATTTAGTGTCAATTTGAAAATCTCTCGCGGCACACAGTTTGCGAGACACTGGGTTAGTGGCACTCTACCTCATGCTGCAGGGTCTCCATGGTTAGTGGGCTCGGTAAAATTTTTTTTACCAAATTTATGAGGAAATTTGATATACAGCTATATAAATAGCCCAGTTTTTTTTTCTTGTTTCTTTCTATTACTTCTTAATTATATTTTATTGAACGAAGGAAAGTTTGTGCGATATGATTAACTTTTGAATAAGTGTTTTTATAGGTATTCAGTATAGGCATGAAACTAAGACGATCGTTTAAATGAAAACTCACACATATATTTTTTCTGCAGCAAACAAAAACTAATTGCATATAGATTTATAATGATTATTCTTGCATCTTTATAGGAAATCATTGCACTAAAAAAAGAAGATGCGTCTTTCGTTTGTTTCAAGTCAATTTTCCTTCCCTTTATGTTGGCAAACATGTTACAAACCTCATCAAAATTTGTTTCTTGAAGTAAACCACTTTAAATGGATAAAAAAAGATGGGAGAAAACGATTTTATCTTTCTTGCATATACAGGGTGAATCTGAAAAAGTGGGCAAAACTTCACGGGGTGGTAGAACGCAGCTATACGAGCAATATTCGTCATAGAATGTATGGTCGGAACGCAAACAGCGAGCCGCTAGGTGGCGTTGGAAATGGTATAAAAGGGTCGGTCCTCGCACCCAACGGCATTTCTACCGTGGATTGCCGAGAGGATGGCTGGTTATACTAACCACGAAATGGCGGATATGCACTTTGTTTACGGTGCTCGTATAGCTGCGTTCTACCACCCCGTAAAGTTTTGCCCACTTTTTCAGATTCACCCTGTATATATATGATGCAAGGGGTGGCTCAGTCGGTAGCGTACCAGGCTCGTAATCTGCAGTTCCCAGGTTCGAGTCCCATATGGGTCAGCGTTGAGAATTATCTCCGCAAAACTCTCTGCCCTGCCCACAATCAGTAAGAGACACCGATGGGCTTGGAAAGGCCGTCGTCCGTCTCATGAGACGTTAAGCCGTGGTCCCGTGTGCGGGAGAGCATGCACTGTGCACGTTAAAGAACACACTGGATGGCCTTGACGGGGGGCTACCATCTGTCTCCCAACAGCTGTTCCAGTGGGTCCCCTCCCCCAACCTTCTCTGAGACTTCGGGGGTCCATGTGACCTGGCCATTTAGCCCATGGTGTGCAAAAAAGTGCCGCTCACAGGTAAAACAATCCAACCTATATGTGATGCAATGACGATAATATGTGAAAATATTTCACGCATATATAAAAATGTCATTTGGTGCCTATGGCCATAGCCTAGATAATATGCTGTTCAAAGCTTCCTAACTTTGAAAATAAGTCTTTTGTAGCAAAATATCACAGGACAGAAATTTAAAATCTTAAAAAAAATTCCTAAATCTATTTTTGAGCAATATTTTTGAAAATTTTAAAGTTCAGGAAGCTGAAGCATTTCACAGCAGTATTGCTAGCGGCAGCAATTTTCATCCCTGGGGGTACGCCATATCCCCATCTTTATCCATCAGTATAAAGAAAACATTTAATTATTTTCTTTCGTTTGAGAATTATTTAGTTACAGATTTTTAATATACAGTTGAGGATATTTTTCTTTACCCCATTTTTGACTGGACTGCAGTCGACATTATTAAACCTCGGAATTGATTATTCAGATTTGGATTCTGTTATAAAACTTGTCTGAAGGTGATATTGTTAACTTTTTGTAACATTAATTTGCACTTTGGTTCTAACTTTCCAGTAATATACTGTATATGTGTAACATATTTTCCTGTGCTTGGGCCATTCTTTCAACACTTGGTCATCAAACTTGGGTCATTCTCTCAAAACTTGGTCATCAAATTTGGATCATTCTCTATAACTTGGCCAACAAACATGTCATTCTTTCAACACTTGGTTATCAAACTTGGGTCATTCTCTCAACACTTGGTTATCAAACTTGGGTCATTCTCTCAACAATTGGTCATCAAACTTGGGTCATTCTCTCAACACTTGGTTATCAAACTTGGGTCATTCTCTCAACAATTGGTTATCAAACTTGGGTCATTCTCTCAACAATTGGTCATCAAACTTGGGTCATTTTCTCAACACTTGGTTATCAAACTTGGGTCATTCTCTCAACACTTGGTTATCAAACTTGGGTCATTCTCTCAACAATTGGTCATCAAACTTGGGTCATTCTTTCAACACTTGGTTATCAAACTTGGGTCATTCTCTCAACAATTGGTCATCAAACTTGGGTCATTCTCTCAACACTTGGTTATCAAACTTGGGTCATTCTCTCAACAATTGGTTATCAAACTTGGGTCATTCTCTCAACAATTGGTCATCAAACTTGGGTCATTCTCTCAACACTTGGTTATCAAACTTGGGTCATTCTCTCAACAATTGGTCATCAAACTTGGGTCATTCTCTCAACACTTGGTTATCAAACTTGGGTCATTCTCTCAACAATTGGTCATCAAACTTGGGTCATTCTCTCAACACTTGGTTATCAAACTTGGGTCATTCTCTCAACACTTGGTTATCAAACTTGGGTCATTCTCTCAACAATTGGTCATCAAACTTGGGTCATTCTTTCAACACTTGGTTATCAAACTTGGGTCATTCTCTCAACAATTGGTCATCAAACTTGGGTCATTCTCTCAACACTTGGTTATCAAACTTGGGCCATTCCCTAATTCCCGATACTCATATAAATATTGTTATAATGCCACACTATCCTGTTTTTCCTGGAAAAGAAGCACTGGTTAATCGTAATAATTTACCTCAATGGTTAGGACAAATCTTTTTTTTTTACGGAAAAAAAATGTAATTTTACAAGTTTTTGAAATGGAATTTTGGTTTCCTTCAATTCCAAACAGTGTTTAACAGTTTCAAAGGTTTTAAAAAAGCGTTTAACTGTTTAGTTTCGTAACAGCAGCATCTTCTGCCAAATATTTCATCCTTCAAAACTCTTCAAATGTCTAACGAATACTCCTTTAAATCCATATTTGAATAATTCGATTGAGGTCTGTTGGTTTATAGTGCTTGTAAATTATTTGGTTGGACACTTCGATAAAGCTGGCAATTCCCAGATGTAGGAAAATTTTTTGGACAGATGTCGATATTGAATTGAACTGTATTGGACTGGAACGATATTCCGTAATTTAGATTTGTATATTTTTTTTTCCTTCGTCTATTCTCAAAAAGCATTATTTAGTGAAAATTTTCGAGGTAGAAAACAAATTAGGAAAGACGTTCCTGTTTTTGTACAGTCGCTCAAAGAAGTATCCGAACACTATGGTTGATTACAGAATTCATAAAAAATATCTGGCAGTGATTTTTTTTAGAAATTAGTGATCTGGCAACCTTCGTGTCACGTGATTACAGAATTCGTGATTACAGAATTCTGGAGCGTGTACAGCAACTGTACACGCTCCAGTTACCGTTCACAGCAAACTGGAGCGTGTGCAGTTACTGCACACGCTCCAGTTTGCTGTTAACGGTAACTGCACACGCTCAATATTTCCGTGAGTGAGCCCACACGATCTAGTATTAAAATAACATGACCACCTATAGTCGCTGTGAACGGTAACTGGAGCGTGTACAGTTGCTGTACACGCTCCAGATATTTTTCCTGAATTCTGTAATCACGTGACACGAAGGTTGCCAGATCACTAATTTCTAAAAAAAATCACTGTCAGATATTTTTTATGAATTCTGTAATCAACCATAGTGTTCGGATACTTCTTTGAGCGACTGTACGTTCAATTCAGTATTTTTTTCCCTTTCCTTATAATAATTATCTAAAAAAATAACAGTAAATAAATATCCCCTCAAGCAGCTACTTGCCACAGAGGTCTGACCATAATCCTGTCAGAGTAATAACGACACTGTAGCGGGTCTGTGAGGATGGCGGATTCTCACAGACACTGTAGCGGGTCTGTGAGGATCGCGGATTCTCAGCAGAAAAAACGACACATACATCCATGCCTTATCTGGGGCTTGAACCCCGGTCTCTTAGATCAGTAGCCAAGCACGCTAACACGTATATATTTTTCCTTTGCGTTTTAATGATATTTTAAAAAATTATCCGTGTAAAATATATAATATAGAGATTTACTATTTTAGCAAATCTACAGTGCTTTACATTTGCAGCTGCATCCCGATTGCAAAAATTTATATTTATTATTTTAAACAGCTTCACTGGTCGTAACTTATCACTTAAACAGTTCATTAATTTTTACTATTTTTTATATCAAAAATTAATTTATAATATTAATTTATTATGCAATGAATTAAAAAAAAAACAATTCTGAGAAGCGGGTGGTATCAAACCGGAACCTTTGCATTGCAAACCAATAAAAAACATTTCACTGAGCGAAGCACTACCGACATAATGTCTTGCTAAAATCTATTAGAATTTCATCATAAATTAATGTTCAATAGATTGTGATATTTTGATATCGAAATGTCTTTCCTAAACTGCTGGGGCGGGGGTGGCTCAGTCGGTAGCGCGCCAGGCTCGTAATCTGTAGTTACCAGGTTCGAGTCCCAGCTGGGTCAGCGTTGAGATTTATCTCAGCAAAGTTCCCCGCCATGCCCACGGTCAGTAGGGGACACCGATTGGCTTGGAAAGGCCGCCGTCCGTCGGATGGGACGTTAAGCCGTGTCTCCGTGTGCGGGAGAGTCATACCCTGTGCACGTTAAAGAACAAGCTGGATGACCTTGACGGGAGGCTACCATCTGTCTCCCAACAGCTCTTCCAGTGGGTCCCCTCCCCCAACCTTCTCTGAGCCTTCGGGGTCCATGTGACCTGGCCATTTAGCCCATGGTGTGCACAAAAGTGCCGCTCAGAGGTAAAACAACCCAACCCTAAACTGCTCATATCTAAATACTCTTCCTTGGCAAACCTAGTGGTACAATTAAATGACATCTGGCCTAGTGGCTAACACGCCAGGCGACTTATCTACGGGACCTGGATTCGAGCCCCGAAAAGGCATGGAAGTTGTGTTGTTTTTCTGCTGAGGTCCCGCCATCCTCACAGACTTACTGTGGCGTATAAATTGACAGGCTCCTGTCAGACCTCTGTGACAAGCAGCTGCTTGAGGAGGTACTTATTTTATTATAAACGAAAAGAGACAATGTCGCACTTATGTACAAAGCAAATGCCGCTATTGTCTGCATAACACGGCAAATAATGATTACAAAACAAATATAAAATGCAGTTTTTTTCAGATAAGACAAAAAAAAATATGTATTAAATTTCAAATTCGCTTTCTATTTCTTGCGATTATTTTTGATAGGTTATGATTATTGTTCTGTAAAGAGGCGGAACAAGGTAGGCCACAGGCCCTGGGACAAGACACGTTTACGGAGCCCCCAATATTTTCTATAGCAGTATTTTTGTATACTGTCGTCAATTACATTATATGAGAAAATACATTTTAAATATTTTATATCTCAATCAATAATATTAGTAGCGGTAATTTTAAGATAATTGGGGAGGTACATTTAACAAATATTTAAAGATAATTAAAATTGTTCAAAATCATGTTTTAAGGTGCATTTTGAATCAAAAAAGAAGAGAAAGTGTAAGTGAAAGTTATAGATATATTAGTGTTTTACAATTACGCCAATTACATGCATTAAATTCTTTGAAACATTTAAATACAAATTCGGATATTGGCAGAATTAGAAAATTTCCTGTTCACACGAGATTATTTGAAAACATGTTATTAACTGAAGTACCGGTTAAGAAAAATATTTTTATAAACATGTTTTCATGGTTTGCAGACTGTAAGTGGTTAGAGCGCTTAGCTGTAAATCTAAGGGACCTGGGTTCGAGCCCCGGGAAAGGCATGGATGTATGTGTCGTTTTTCTGCTGAGGACCTGCCATCCTCTCAGACCTTCTACTGTGGCATATAAACTGACAGGCTCCTGTCAGACCTCTGTGGCAAACAGCTGCTTGAGGGGGTATTTTTTTGCCGTCCCATGGCCGAGTGGTTAGCGCACTTGGCTACTGATCTAAGGGACCTGGGTTCGAGTCCCGGATAAGGCATGGATGTATGTATCGTTTTTCTGCTGAGATCCTGCCATCCTCTCAGACCTTCTACTATGGCATATAAACTGGCAGGCTCCTGTCAGACCTCTGTGGCAAGCAGCTGCTTGAGGAGGTATTTATTTATTTTTATTTAACATGTTGCCAAATTATCTTCAGCTTATACATAACGTTAAATAGTATTCTGTTGCTTTAAGAAACTGGATCATTTCTGATTTCAAAGTGTAGGACTATTAAAACGCTTCTATGTTTTGCTCAGATAATTATTAATGTTTAAAACTAAATACGACTCTACTTATAACCTAAATTTTTATTCTTGAATGTAGATACTTTAACCATTAAAATGTTCGTGTTATTATCCCACAGATGAATATTATCTCGAGTAGGATATTGAATCTGATAATGACTCAAAATTTGAGTCTGTGTAATTGTATTCTTCAGTATGTAATAAAACGTTATCTCTATCTATCTATCTATTATTATTATATCTATCTTAATACATATATGAAAGTTGTTAAGCATATAGTTAAGCTTACTATTTATATCCCGAGAGCAATTTTTGCATTTGAAAACCACTAGCATACAACTAAAAAAAAGCAAAATTTTATTAATATTTGGATATTTATTTTGAACTTTTAATTGCTTTAATGTTCAATGCAAGCCCCTTAAAGACAGCTTCTCTGAGATATGGTTTGAACCCTCAAGTGAAATTTTCCGAAAGAACAATGTTTCCAGGTGGATGTCTCATTTCACCCAAAATCAGGGACAAATTCCTCTAGTTTTAACAATTTTCAAAAAAAAGCCCCCTAAATTTCTGACCTTGTTTTCTTCAATTGCTTTCAAGAGTATATTTTTGGCAATAAAATTTTATACTTTGGATCCTACGATAATATAAATTTTTCCCAGAAATTTTTTCCTGCGATTTCAACTAAATAAAGGGTAAAGGTTCAACTATATATAATAAATAAAAAATCAAATAAATACCCCCTCAAGCAGCTGCTTGCTACAGAGGTCTGACAGGAGCCAGTCAGTTTATATGCCATAGTAGAAGGCCTGAGAGGATGGCAGGACCTCATTAACGTGTACAGCAACTGTACACGCTCCAGTTACCGTTCACAGCAAACTGGAGCGTGTGCAGTTACTGCAGTACTGCACACGCTCAGTATTTCTGTGAGTGGGCCCACACGATCCAGGTTTTTGTGAGCTCACATGATCCAATGTAAATAAAATAAAAATAACTCCCCCCTCAAGCAGCTGCTTGTCACAGAGGTCTGACAGGAGCCTGCCCGTTTATATGCCATAGTAGAAGGTCTGAGAGGATGGCAGGACCTCAGGAACGTGTACAGCAACTGTACACGCTCCAGTTACCGTTCACAGCAAACTGGAGCGTGTGCAGTTACTGCACACGCTCCAGTTTGCTGTGAACGGTAACTGCACACGCTCAGTATTTCTGTGAGTGGGCCCACACAAAATTGTCAGCATTTTTTTTTTACATTACATTTTGTCGATGGTGCGGGATTGGAACCCACTTCTCTCTAGATACATGTCAGAGGACTCTAATCACTAAACCAACAATCAGAGGATAAATTTTTTCGGCAATATGACCTTTATGTCTTTTGCTGAATGTGTGGACCTTGCGCCATCTATAATCAGGAGAAGCAATTTATTTTTCGAATTGTTGACAATAAATCAGATGTTAATGAGGAATTCAATCACACTTAAGCATTATTATAGAAAAAAAATCAATCAATAAATAAATACCTCCTCAAGCAGCTGCTTGCCACAGAGGTCTGACAGGAGCCTGTCAGTTTAATACGCCATAGTAGAGAGATCTAGTGAGGATGGCGGGTTCTCAGCAGATTTTTTGCCAACTAGAATGAGGTATTTCCAAGTGGTCAACTCTCCCAGGGTTGAGTACTGACCGCACCCAAAGCTGCTTAATTTCGGTGATCGGAGGAGAACCGGTGTTTTCAGCTTGGTATTAGAATTCAATATATACTTATCTGAAAAAAATTATTGCTGACAGTGCAGAATTTGAACCATGACTCTATAGATTAGAGGTTCTCAAAGTAGGTACGCGGTTAAATCTTTTGGGGTACACCGTAGTTATGCCGTATCTAGCTCAAAAGTCGCTAGATATATGTTATTTGTATATATGTTTTATTTTATTTCCATTGTTATACTATAACTATAGTTTTATCAATCTATACAAGGGGTACGCCAGTTACATACACATTTCCAGATACGTGAAGCATAAAAAGTTGAGAACCACTGCTCTAGATACATGCCAGAGAAATCTAAGCACTAAACCAGTCATCAAACCAGATGCATTTCAGCCCATCGGTGTTGGTTTCTCACACAGGGAAAACTGGGGGTTTAATAGAAGTAAATATGAACGCTGGCGCAGTTGGGATTCGAACCTGGGAACTGAAAATTACGAGCCTGGCACGCTACCGACTGAGCCAAACTGAGGCTACCTCGATACTTTAGGCTGGCAGCGATTTTGATGACTTTTATGAATGGAGAGAAAGCTTATATATATGTTTTATTATAATTTTATTGCAGGCTGTTTGGAGATATATTTACCGAATGAATATAATAATGAGTAGATTACTTCACCGCAATAACACAAAATAAAAGATTATTAATGCTCATCATTGTTTTATTCATTTGCTAGACATATCCTAAATCAACCTACAATAATAATAAAAAATAATAAATATCCCCTCAAGCAGCTGCTTGCCACAGAGGTCTGACAGGAGCCTGTCAGTTTATATGCCATAGTAGAAGGTCTGAGAGGATGGCAGGACCTCAGCAGAAAAACAACACGAACATCCATGCCTTACCCGGGGCTCGAACCCAGGTCCCGTAGATCAGTAGCCAAGCGCGCTAACCACTCGGCCACGGGACGGCTACAAAAGAAGTTATATGTTTAAATTTTTAGTTTATAAACTCAATGAAATTAGCTTTTATGATGGAGTAGCAAGACGCCTCTTTAAAAAATTATGACTGCTAATTTCGTGTGCAACCTTCGTGACACGAAGGTTGCCAGATCACTAATTTCTAAAAAAATCGCTGCCAGATATTTTTTCTGAATTCTGTAATCAACCATAGTGTACGGATACTTTTTTGAGCGACTGTACGCCTTCTGAGAGAGAGCGAATCGTCGTTATGAGAGTGTTCTGACTAAGCCTTCGAGTGATCACTGCATACATGGGGTGCAATGCAAGCACAGTGCAACGGAGCATCTCACGCAACACCATGGAGCACTTAATGGCATGAAGGATAAGTATGGGACCAGCACGCTGCAACACAGAATGTGAAGATTGCTGGCTCCACAGGAGGCCCATTTGTGACCCTCTCATTACAACGACTGTGCTGCAGACTCATTTGCAAACAGCTGTGGGTACCGTAATCTCCACACAAATCATTAGACAACATTCGCATGACACATGGATAAGGTCGAGACGTCTAGTCGGCATCTGCCATTGCAGCGACATCACCAGTTGTGCTTCTCAACTAGTGTCAAGCGAGGCAACATTCAACTACGTAATGGAAGAGAGTGTTGTTCACAGATGAGTCCCGAATCTGTTTCGGTATGACAGAACTGCCGTTTGTTTTCATGGCATTGGTGTCATCAACACCATGAGGAAGTCTATTCCATTAGCCACCATACGGCTCCCCTCCGTGGTACAAGAAACTCCCGAAAAAATCTCCAAAATATGATGTGTGAGAATGAAACTCGCACATTATCTGCAAAAGACTTTTTGTTTTACTAAGTGCATAAATTTCGTAGCAACTGGAAGGTCAGAGTGTGAATTTGGGAATTTTGTTACTAACGTTATATGGCGATGATGGAGGGGGGGGGAGGGGGGAGATTCGATGGTGACATTGCATAATACTGAAATGCGTCAGTAATCTGCAATTGCTAATTTTTCCCCTTTTCTGTTGCAAAAACAGCAAATTCCTTTCATTACACTGATAGTGAATTACTCTACTATCGTTACAATCGCATTTCCGTACTGCTTACAGTACAGTCGCTCAAAAAAGTATCCGAACACCATGGTTGATTACAGAATTCAGAAAAAATAATTGGCAGCGATTTTTTTTTTAAATTATTGATCTGGCAACCTTCGTGTCACGTGATTACAGAATTCTGGAAAAATATCTGGAGCGTGTACAGCAACTGTACACGCTCCAGTTACCGTTCACAGCAAACTAGAGCGTGTGCAATTACTGCACACGCTCCAGTTTGCTGTGAACGGTAACTGCATACGCTCAATATTTCCGTGAGTGAGCCCACACGATCTAGTATCAAAATAATATGACCACCTACAGTCGCTCAAAAAAATATCCGAACACTATGGTTGATTACAGAATTCAGAAAAAATATCTGGCAACGATTTTTTTTTTAGAATTTAGTGATCTGGCAACCTTCGTGTCACGTGACACAAAGGTTGCCAGATCACTGATTTCTAAAAAAAATCGTTGTCGGATATTTTTTCTGAAATCTGTAATCAACCGTAGTGTTCGAATATTTTTTTCTGAATTCTGTAATCAACCATATTGTTCGGATATTTTTTCCGAATTCTGTAATCAACCGTAGTGTTCGGATACTTTTTTGAGCGACTGTACAAAACTGGAAGATTTTCAAAAATGTTAAGATGTGTTGGTTCATCTATAAGCAGCACTTTTTTTTTTAACAGACTGTGCTAAATGACCAGGTCACAAGAACTCCAATAGTCCTGAGAAAGTTGGGGAATGGGAGCCACTGCACAGTTGCTAGGAGATAGATGCAAGTGTGTTCTTTAACATGCACATGATATGACTGTCTTACACACGGTTTCATCTTGGGGGTGGCAAGGGGTCATACCCCCCACCCCCTCTCATAATGCTATGAAGGGTAACAGAGGCAAAACAGTTGTTAAACTCATTTATATTTCATGCATTTTTCAAGGAATTCTTAAAGATTTGTAAAACGGATGAGGGAAAGGTTATACAGAATTGAAAATCCAGTCTCTTGGCTCCCCCAACTTTTACATTTTTTGGATCGATTGTGCTTGTTGCCCCTCCTCCTCAATTTTTTTTTCTTGATCCGGTACGTCTGTAGGTCCCTTTGAACGTTAAAGAACACGTTGGATGACCTTGATCTGTCTCCTACCAGCTGTCCAGTGGGTCTCCTTCTCCACCGAGCTTTGAGTCCTTGTGACTTGGCCATTTGATCCATTGCGTACACCAAAATATCTCCCAGAGGTAAGCTCAGCCCAAGCTTGAGGTATAGTTTAAAAAATAAAAAATAAATTAAATACCCCCTCAAGCAGCTGCTTGCCACAGAGGTCTGACAGGAGCCTGTCAGTTTATATGCCATAGTAGAAGGTCTGAGAGGATGGCAGGATCTCAGCAGAAAAACGACACAGACAGCCATGCCTTACCCGGGGCTCGAACCCAGGTCCCGTAGATCCGTAGCCAAGCGACAGTATGTTTAATAGAAAACGTAATTCATAAATAAGGATTGTGATCAATGCCATATTCTGTGAGGATTATTATTGGAATATTGGAAGTCTTTCTTGGTGATACTGTAATCAAGTATTAGTCTGCCAACTATATAATTTTTATGAAAGCGCCAATATTTCAAAGTGAATTTCACAAGCATTCGCGATGACTGAATGCCACGTCATTTCATGCAATCCTAATTCAAATGTCTCGGAGAAATAATAACGCCCTCGCTAATTACTCTAGAAGACCAATGGGGGCGGGGGTGGCTCAGTCGGTAGCGCGCCAGGCTCTTAATCTGTAGTTCCCAGGTTCGAGTCCCAGCTGGGTCAGCGTTGAGATTTATCTCCGCAAAATTACGGTCAGTAGGGGACACCGATGGGCTTGGAAAGGCCGCCGTCCGTCGGATGGGACGTTAAGCCGTGGTCCCGTGTGCGGGAGAACCATACCCTGTGCACGTTAAAGAACACGCTGGATGGCCTTGACGGGAGGCTACCATCTGTCTCCCAACAGCTGTTCCAATGGGTCCCTCCCCCAACCTTCTCGGAGCCTTCGGGGTCCATGTGACCTGGCCATTTAGCCCATGGTGTGCAAAAAAGTGCCGCTCAGAGGTAAAACAACCCAACCCTAGAAGACCAATTCATCAAGCTCAAGAAAAGAAATTTTTTTTATCATTCACAGAAATAGACTATAGTATTTATTAAGAAATTCATAAGCATAATTAATGTAATTAAAATCCATGCATTGCATTCACCACACAAAGTTTTCTTCTGAAATATATTATTAATGGTTTTTTTTTCGATATTATCCATTTAACATAAATATTAAACACATTTTCTTCAATTCTGATATATATGGGGGGCGACTCAGTCGGTAGTGCGCCAGTCTCGTAATCTTCAGTTCCCAGTTCGAGTCCCAGTTATGCCAGCGTTAAAATTTATCTCCGCGAAATTCCGCGCCCTGCTCTCAGTCAGCAGGGGAAAGTTCCTTGGAAAGGCCTCCGTCCGTCGGATGGGATGCTAAGCCGTGGCCCCATGTGGTAAGCCTTGACGAGAGGCTACCATCTGTTTATTAACACTGTCCCAATGGGTCCTCTCAATCTTCTCTGGTGGGGCGGGGCGGGGGTGGCTCAGTCGGTAGCGCGCCAGGCTCGTAATCTGTAGTTCCCAGATTCGAGTCCCAGCTGGGTTAGCGTTGAGATTTATCTCCGCAAAATTCCCCGCCCTGCCCACGGTCAGTAGGTGACACCGATTGGCTTGGAAAGGCCGCCATCCGTCGGATGGGACGTTAAGCCGTGGCCCCGTGTGCGGGAGAGCCATACCCTGTGCACGTTAAAGAACACGGGAGGCTACCTTGACGGGAGGCTACCATCTGTCCCAACAGCTATTCCAGTGGGTCCCCTCCCCCAACCTTCTCTGAGCCTTCGTGGTCCATGTGACCTGGGCATTTAGCCCATGGTGTGCAAAAAAGTGCCGCTCAGAGGTAAAACAACCCAACCCAATCTTCTCTGAACTCTAGGAGTCCTTGTGACTTGTCCTTTTAGTCCACTGTGTGCAAAAACGTGCAGCTCAGAGGTAAAACAATCCAATCTTGAAATACATTAAACTAAGCTATTGACTCTCAAATTTAAATACCAAAATTTACTTATACACTGGTTTCCATAAATTAAGGAAAATCCCTATGTTAAGTCAACGGGAAGCTAACGTCAAAGCTCTATAACTTCTAAAATGAGTTTTTCTGTTCTGAAAAATGTGATTGCAGATAAAGATCTCAATGAAATAAATCAATATCTCGATTTTCACCAATATTCGTTCAGTATTTAATGAGTTATGGAAGTTTGAATTTTTACAACATCAATGTCAGTCTTAAGAGACATACAAAACTGAAGAATAGTGTTTGTAACACTTTGATACAATATTTATTAATAAGTTTTAATTAACTTCTGAAGTCAATTTTTGTGACTGGCATTGCTATCGCCAAATATTCAAACTTCCATAACTCATTAAATACTGAACGAATATTGTTGAAAATCGAGATATTGATTTAATGGATTGAGAGCTTTATCTGCAATCATATTATTCAAAACAAAATAACTTATTTTAGAAGTTATAGAGCTCTGACGTTAACTTCCCTTTCAATTAACAAAGGGATTTTTATTAATTTATGGAAACCAGTGTAAATTTAATGTTAAAGATAGCAACAAATAAAATGCTGCTAAAACGCTGAAATTCATTTGAAAAAAGGCTGAAATTTGAAAATTTAAAAGACATTTTCTCTGAAAACATTTTTCATGCTCAAGAAATCGACAGAGAGAATTTTATCGTTAATTTTGTGACAAGAGTCGAATACAAATGTTAGTTTTCATCGTTGAACCAATTCCTTGGAGACATCAAATGTAACATTTCTTGAAATTGTTGTTTGGAATAGAGAAGAGCAAAGATTTCCCATACTTCGGAGCAATTAGCAGAGAGCGACGACAACCGCCAATCTCTAAAATCTGCCAGTAAATCCTCTTTAATTTTCTCCTGCCCTGAACCCTGGAGTCTTTGTGACCTCTCAAAAGTTAGGCAAAGAATGAAAAGTTGGGTTGTTTTAACTCTGAGCGGCACTTTTTTGCACACTATGGGCTAAATGGCCAGGTCACATGGACCGCGAAGGCTCAGAGAAGGTTGGGGGAGGGGACCCACTGGAACAGCTGTTGGGAGACAGATGGTAGCCTCCCGTCAAGGCCATCCAGCGTGTTCTTTAACGTGCACAGGGTATGGCTCTCCCGCACACGGGGTCACGGCTTAACATCCCATCCGACGGACGGCGGCCTTTCCAAGTCCATCGGTGTCCCCTACTAACCGTGTGCAGGGCGGGGAATTTTGCGGAGGTAAATCTCAACGCTGACCCAGCTGGGACTCGAACCTGGGAACTACAGATTACGAGCCTGCAAAGAATGAAAAAGAACCTAACAACCGATTAGGCAAGCCCGTATGAATATGTGAATATAATTTTAATTTATTATTATTGGAATATTATTGGAATATTGGAAGTCTTATTATTTATTAAGTAATGGCTGAGTGGTTAGCACGCTTGGCTACTGATCTACGGGACCTGGGTTCGAGCCCTGGATAAGGCATGGATGTGTGTGCTGTTTTTCTGCTGAGGTCCCGTCATCCTCACAGACCTTCTACTATTGC
The DNA here is from genome assembly GCA_038380435.1 of Ryuthela nishihirai. Taxonomy (NCBI): domain Eukaryota; kingdom Metazoa; phylum Arthropoda; class Arachnida; order Araneae; family Heptathelidae; genus Ryuthela; species Ryuthela nishihirai. The sequence goes on along the minus strand of JAWZYU010000003.1, from coordinate 37,528,848 downwards.
GTATTAAACTGACAAGCTCCTGTCAGACTTCTGTGGCAAGCAGCTGCTTGAGGGGGTATTTATTTATTTATTTTTTTAAAGTGATGGAAAATAAATTAAAGCCTTATAACATTGACCCCATTCCCTAATCACTTCCATTACAATTTTGATATCGTGACTGCTTAGTTCCCCCTGCGAGTCATTCAGAATTGGCGAAAATATAAACATTACACAAAACTGCTTAGAGGAACCATCATGCATTTTAATAAAGTTTAAAATAAAATGGTGATTGCTTTCATATTAACCTGTGAGAATTAACTTTGCGGATAAATTATTACAACTTTTGTTGCAGTTAAATAGTTTCAGCTTCCATAATTCTTTAAATATTGAAGCAAAGCTGCTGAAAATCGAGCTTGAGATATTTTTCATTGAAATCTTTAATTTATTTTCCATCACTTTTACTTAATAAAATGTTTAAAGGCTACTGAGCTCTAAATCTGATTTTTTGTTGATATTTTTTAAGAAGTGTAATGTACAATTATGAAAAAAATACAGAAAGATTAAAAAATGAGTGGAGCAATATATTTTAAAGAATTCAATTTTATCAGATATAAGTCCCATGGCCGAGTGGTTAGCGCGCTTAGCTACTGATCTAAGGGACCTGTATTGGCCGAGTGGTTAGCGCTCTTAGCTACTGATCTAAGGGACCTGTATTGGCCGAGTGGTTAGCGCTCTTAGCTACTGATCTAAGGGACCTGTATTGGCCGAGTGGTTAGCGCGCTTAGCTACTGATCTAAGGGACCTGTATTGGCCGAGTGGTTAGCGCTCTTAGCTACTGATCTAAGGGACCTGTATTGGCCGAATGGTTAGCGCTCTTAGCTACTGATCTAAGGGACCTGTATTGGCCGAGTGGTTAGCGCTCTTAGCTACTGATCTAAGGGACCTGTATTGGCCGAGTGGTTAGCGCTCTTAGCTACTGATCTAAGGGACCTGTATTGGCCGAGTGGTTAGCGCTCTTAGCTACTGATATAAGGGACCTGGGTTCGAACCCCGGGTAAGGCATGGACGTTTGTGTTGTTTTACTGCTGATGTTCTGCCATCCCCACAGACCTTCTACTCTGGCATATAAACTGACAGGCTCCTGTCACACCTCTGTGGCAAGCAGCCGCTTGAGGGGGTATTTATTATTTTTATTTAAAGTGTAGTTTGCTTCTCAGCAGATACGCTAGTGATGCTCTTCTAGGATATGAGTGCATTAATGAAAGGTTTCTCACAGCTAAATTTCAGACAAGCATTAAAGATATGAATGTTTTCTGCTGTTATGCCCCCACTTAAGATTAGAATTCTGATGAGGACGAGAAAGATAAGTTTCATAGAAAAGTTCAGGATATTTTGAATTTTCTGAAGAAAGGAGATATTTCTCTTGTGCTAGGGTGACTTCATTGCTAAAGTTGTTGCTGACTCTGACATTTGCTCAGGAGTGTCAAGTTCCTTTGGCTTTGGTAGTTCAATGGAAATGGGGTAGATCTTCTACAGGAAAATAATCTTAACAGTTCGAGAACAAGTTCGAGTATTTCAGTGATGTTCTAAACAATGTGATTAGTTCTACTTCCATTGTTTGCAATGAGGATAGATGCATTACTGGCTTTAATGTTGGCCCTATAACACAGTCTGAAGTTATTTTGGTTATTTCTACTACATAATTATTACTACTACATAAATTCCAAGGGATAGATGAAATTACTAAAGAACTGCTTAGAGCTGGAAATGCTTCGGTTACCACATGGATGACTGAAATTCTAAATATCTTTTATGGTAAAGGCATGTTTTTACTAGAGTTATTATTATCCCTATTTTTAAAAAAGGTGGTCGCAATTCTTTTAATAACCATAGGGGTATCAGCCTACTTTCTGTTCCAGGTAAAATTCTTTGCATGATTGTGCTTAATAGAATTACGAGTCTGGTTGACAGACAATTGTATGATGAGCAGTGTGGATTAAGAAGTGGTAGGAGATGTGTAGATCAGATTTTTTCACTTAGATTCTTAAGAAATGTTTAGACTTTCAGAAACCTTTGGTTACTAGCTTTGCTGATTTTAAAAAATGCTTTTGATTCTATTGACCGTCATAATTTGTGGTTGATTGTGAGATCATATGTGAGAGCTGGAAAGGCTTTTAGTGATTGGTTTAGCATTGCTAGTGGAGTTACACAAGGGTGCATTTTGTGTCCTTTTCTCATACATTTTGTTATTGATTGTGTTATGCGGAATTTGCTGCAAGGGGAAGATTTGGGGCTTCAATGTTCTAGAGATCTGAAAATTTCTGATTTAATTCATGAAAATGGTTTGGCCCTTTTGGCAAATGATGTTGATGAGATGAACTCTTTCATTAGATCTGTTGATGAGACTGGTGGTAACCAGTCTCATCAATTGGTGATTAACAGAGAGAAAACTAAAATGATGAAAATTGGTCAGACAGGCTGTGGTTTAGTTAATCAAAATGGTTACATTCTTGAGCAAGCGTCTCAGTTTAATTTTCTTGGTAGTTATGTAACAGGCACTGGCAATTTGCAGCATGAAATTGCAGCATGAGAACAGAAGAATATGGATTGTTGCTGCAACTTTTAAAAATCTATGGAGAGTGTAGAGTAATAGGCATATACACCTGAAAATTAAAATTAGACTGTAAAATAGTTTGGTTCTTTCTAGGGTTAGTTATGGTAGGAAACTTTATGCCTTTGATTTCAGATGTTTACGCAGTATCTTGGGCATTAAGTGGTTCAACTTTGTAAATAATGATGAGGTTAGATAAAGGAGTTGGCAACATCCTTTGAGCAGCATATTGCGCAGAGAGAGACTCTGCTGGTTTGGCCATGTTATCGTATGCATAACTATAGGTTACCGAATAGGGTAATGAACAGTGTGCTTAAAGGCCTCAGAAAGAGGGGAGACCTAGGATGCGGTGGGGAAGAAAATGTCAAACAGGAACTTATTGGAATTGATCTAAGGGGCGAGATGCAGCAGATGTAGCTCAGGTGAGACGTGTTTGGACTCCCTACCTAGAAATAAAAACTATAAGAAAAACAAATCGACTCTATATAATATAGTATTATCGAGCCCCGGATAAGGCATGGATGTTCGTATTGTTTTCTGCTGAGGTCCTGCCATCGTCTCAGACCTTCTACTCTGGCATATAAACTGACAGGCTCCTGTCAGACCTCTGTGGCAAGCAGCTGCTTGAGGGGGTATTTATTTTTTTTATTATCGTCTACTGTGGCATATAAACTGACAGGCTCCTGTCAGACCTCTGTGGCAAGCAGCTGCTTGAGGGGGTATTTTTTTTTTTATTTTTTCAAAGAGAAAAAAATTAATATTTATTTTCCGCCTTCTGCAACATCTAATGGTGGAAATCGAGTTAGTGGAAACTCGGAAAAAACAAAAAATAATATTTTGTTGTTCTCTATTAGAGATGAGTTCGGGATGAAATTTTTGAGCCCGAGCCCACGCGCCCCTGAACCGCTTCCGTAATTACTGTGCACGAGCCCAGCCCGAGCTAGATTACAGAAAAACTTTTCTCTGACATATTCGATATACATGGAACTCCACGCCACCAAATCATTTTCTTAATATTCCTGTTACGAGTTGTTACAAACTTCAATCAATTTATTATAATCTGATGTCAATATCAAAATCTTAATCTTATTTAGAACAACAAAAAAATCTAGAAACGCTGAAAGTGATTTATTAATAAGAGAGAGCAAATACTTAACAGAAAAGTAAATCAAAGGCTGGATTGGTGCTCATTTTTAATTGCATATAATTTGGTCAAATTTTGGCGAAATTGAGCGTTCGGCAGGAAAAAAAATTCACTGAAGTGATAGTCAGTTGCAGGCCCGGATCTGGAAAAAAAAAATCATGGTGTGTGGGGGGGGGGGGGGAGGAAGATGCACACTGGAGCCGAAAAAAAGCAAGGGAAAGACCAAGAGACTGATTTTTCAATTAGGTATAACATTTCCCCTCCGTTTCACAGGTTTTTAAAAGAATTCCTTGAAAAATGCATGAAATATAAATTAATTCCATAATTTTTTTGCCTCTTTTACCATTATTAGCATTCTGAAGGGGGGAGACTCACCTCCCCCCCTATACAAGGGTAACTGGCGTACCCCTTGTATAGATAGATAAAACTATAGTTATAGTATAACAATGGGAATGAAATAAAAGATATATATATCAGTGGTTCTCAACCATTTATGCTTCACGTACCCCCTGGAAATGTGTATGTAACTGGCGTATCCCTTGTATAGATAGATAAAACTATAGTTATAGTATAACAATGGGAATAAAATAAAACATATATATCAGTGGTTCTCAACCTTTTATACTTCACGTACCCCCTGGAAATGTGTATGTAACTGGCGTACCCCTTGTACAGATAGATAAAACTACAGTTAAAATATAACAATGGGAATAAAATAAAAAAAAATATCAGTGGTTCTCAACTTTTTACGCTTCACGTACCCCCTGGAAATGTGTATATAACTGGCGTACCCCTTGTACAGATAGATAAAACTGTAGTTATAGTATAACAATGGGAATAAAATAAAAAGTATGTATATCAGTGGTTCTCAACCTTTTATGCTTCACTTACCCACTGGAAATGTGTATGTAACTGGCGTATCCCTTGTATAGATAGATAAAACTATAGTTAGAGTATAGCAATGGGAATAAAATAAAACATATATTTCAGTGGTTCTCAACCTTTTATGCTTCACGTACCCCCTGGAAATGTGTATGTAACTGGCGTACCCCTTGTATAGATAGATAAAACTATAGTTATATATATGTATAACAATGGGAATAAAATAAAACTTATATATCAGTGGTTCTCAACCTTTTATACTTCACGTACCCCCTGGTAATGTCTATGTAACTGGCGTACCCCTTGTACAGATAGATAAAACTACAGTTAAAGTATAACAATGGGAATAAAATAAAACATAAATATCAGTGGTTCTGAACCTTTTATGCTTCACGTACCCCCTGGAAATGTGTATGTAACTGGCGTACCCCTTGTATACATAGATAAAACTGTAGTTATAGTATAACAATGGGAATAAAATAAAATATATATATCAGTGGTTCTCAACATTTTATGCTTCACGTACCCCCTGGAAATGTGTATGTAACTGGCGTACCCCTTGTATAGATAGATAAAACTGTAGTTATAGTACAACAATGGGAATAAAATAAAACATATATATCAGTGGTTCTCAACATTTTATGCTTCACGTACACCCTGGAAATGTGTATGTAACTGGCGTACCCCTTTTATAGATAGATAAAACCATAGTTATAGTATAACAATGGGAATAAAATAAAACATATATATCAATGGTTCTCAACCTTTTATGCTTCACGTACCCCCTAGAAATGTGTATGTAACTGGCATACCCCTTGTATAGATAGATAAAACTATAGTTATAGTATAAAAATAGGAATAAAACATATATATCAGTGGTTCTCAACCTTTTATGCTTCACGTACCCCCGGGAAATGTGTATGTAACTGGCGTACCCCTTGTATAGATAGATAAAACTGTAGTTATAGTATAACAATGGGAATAAAATAAAACATATATATCAGTGGTTCTCAACCTTTTATGCTTCACGTACCCCCTGGAAATGTGAATGTAACTGGCATACCCCTTGTATAGATAGATAAAACTATAGTTATAGTATAAAAATAGGAATAAAACATATATATCAGTGGTTCTCAACCTTTTATGCTTCACGTACCCCCGGGAAATGTGTATGTAACTGGCGTACCCCTTGTATAGATAGATAAAACTGTAGTTATAGTATAACAATGGGAATAAAATAAAAAATATATATATATATCAGTGGTTCTCAACATTTTATGCTTCACGTACCCCCTGGAAATGTGTATGTAACTGGCGTACCCCTTGTATAGATAGATAAAACTGTAGTTATAGTACAACAATGGGAATAAAATAAAACATATATATCAGTGGTTCTCAACATTTTATGCTTCACGTACACCCTGGAAATGTGTATGTAACTGGCGTACCCCTTTTATAGATAGATAAAACCATAGTTATAGTATAACAATGGGAATAAAATAAAACATATATATCAATGGTTCTCAACCTTTTATGCTTCACGTACCCCCTAGAAATGTGTATGTAACTGGCATACCCCTTGTATAGATAGATAAAACTATAGTTATAGTATAAAAATAGGAATAAAACATATATATCAGTGGTTCTCAATCTTTTATGCTTCACGTACCCCCGGGAAATGTGTATGTAACTGGCGTACCCCTTGTATAGATAGATAAAACTGTAGTTATAGTATAACAATGGGAATAAAATAAAACATATATGTCAGTGGTTCTCAACCTTTTATGCTTCACGTACCCCCTGGAAATGTGAATGTAACTGGCGCACCCCTTGTATAGATAGATAAAACTGTAGTTATAGTATAACAATGGGAATAAAATAAAATATATATATATATCAGTGGTTCTCAACCTTTTATGCTTCACGTACCCCCTGGAAATATGTATTTAACTGGCGTACCCCTTGTATAGATAGATAAAACTGTAGTTATAGTATAACAATGGGAATAAAATAAAACATATATATATCAGTGGTTCTGAATATTTTATGCTTCACGTACCCCCTGGAATTGTGTATGTAACTGGCGTACCACTTTTATAGATAGATAAAACCATAGTTATAGTATAACAATGGGAATAAAATAAAACATATATATCAATGGTTCTCAACCTTTTATGCTTCACGTACCCTCTAGAAATGTGTATGTAACTGGCATACACCTTGTATAGATAGATAAAACTATAGTTATAGTATAGCAATGGGAATAAAATAAAACATATATATCAGTGGTTCTCAACCTTTTATACTTCACGTACCCCCTGGAAATGTGTATGTAACTGGCGTACCCCTTGCATAGATAGATAAAACTATAGTTATAGTATAGAAATGGGAATAAAATAAAACATATATATATCAGTGGTTCTCAACCTTTTATACTTCACGTACCCCCTGGAAATGTGAATGTAACTGGCGTACCCCTTGTATAGGTAGATGAAAGTATAGTTATAGTATAACAATGGGAATGAAATAAAACATTTATATCAGTTTGTCACAACCTTTTATACTTCACGTACCCCCTGGAAATGTGTATGTAACTGGCGTACCCCTTGTATAGATAGATAACAGTATAGTTACAGTATAACAATGGGAATGAAATAAAACATATATATCAGTGGTTCTCAACCTTTTATGCTTCACGTACCCCCTAGAAATGTGTATGTAACTGGCGTACCCCTTGTATAGATAGATAAAACTGTAGTTACAGTATAACAATGGGAATAAAATAAAACATATATATATATATCAGTGGTTCTCAACATTTTATGCTTCACGTACCCCCTGGAATTGTGTAGGTAACTGGCGTACCACTTTTATAGATAGAGAAAACCATAGTTATAGTATAACAATGGGAATAAAATAAAACATATATATCAATGGTTCTCAACCTTTTATGCTTCACGTACCCCCTGGAAATCTGTATGTAACTGGCGTACCCCTTGTATAGATAGATAAAACTGTAGTTATAGTATAACAATGGGAATAAAATAAAATATATATAGCAGTGGTTCTCAACCTTTTATGCTTCACGTACCCCCTGGAAATGTGTATTTAACTGGCGTACCCCTTGTATAGATAGATAAAACTGTAGTTACAGTATAACAATGGGAATAAAATAAAACATATATATATATATCAGTGGTTCTCAACATTTTATGCTTCACGTACCCCCTGGAATTGTGTAGGTAACTGGCGTACCACTTTTATAGATAGATAAAACCATAGTTATAGTATAACAATGGGAATAAAATAAAACATATATATCAATGGTTCTCAACCTTTTATGCTTCACGTACCCCCTAGAAATGTGTATGTAACTGGCATACCCCTTGTATAGATAGCTAAAACTGTAGTTATAGTATAACAATGGGAATAAAATAAAACATATATATCAGTGGTTCTCAACCTTTTATGCTTCACGTACCCCCTGGAAATGTGTATGTAACTGGCGTATCAATTGTATACATAGATAAATCTATAGTTATAGTATAGCAATGGGAATAAAATAAAACATATATATCAATGGTTCTCAACCTTTTATGCTTCACGTACCCCCTGGAAATGTGTATGTAACTGGCGTATCCCTTGTATACATACATAAAACTATAGTTATAATATAGCAATGGGATTAAAATAAAACATATATATCAGTGGTTCTCAACCTTTTATATTTCACGTACCCCCTGGAAATGTGTATATAACTGGCGTACCCCTTGTATAGATAGATAAAAGTATAGTTATAGTATAGCAATGGGAATAAAATAAAACATATATATCACTGGTCCTCAACCTTTTATACTTCACGTACCCCCTGGAAATGTGTTTGTAACTGGCGTACACTTTGTATAGATAGATAAAAGTATAGTTATAGTATAACAATGGGAATGAAATAAAACATATATATCAGTGGTTCTCAACCTTTTATACTTCACGTACCCCCTGGAAATGTGTATGTAACTGGCGTACCCTTTGTATAGATAGATAAAAGTATAGTTATAGTATAACAATGGGAATGAAATAAAACATATATATCAGTGGTTCTCAACCTTTTATACTTCACGTACCCCCTGGAAATGTGTATGTAACTGGCATACCCCTTGTATAGATAGATAAAACTATAGTTATAGTATAGCAATGGCAATAAAATAAAACATATATATCAGTGATTCTCAACCTTTTATGCTTCACGTACCCCCTGGAAATGTGTATGTAACTGGCATACCCCTTGTAGAGATAGATAAAACTATAGTTATAGTATAGCAATGGCAATAAAATAAAACATATATATCAGTGATTCTCAACCTTTTATGCTTCACGTACCCCCTGGAAATGTGTATGTAACTGGCATACCCCTTGTAGAGATAGATAAACTATAGTTATAGTATAGCAATGGCAATAAAATAAAACATATATATCAGTGATTCTCACCTTTTATGCTTCACGTACCCCCTGGAAATGTGTATGTAACTGGCATACCCCTTGTATAGATAGATAAAATTATAGTTATAGTATAGCAATGGCAATAAAATAAAACATATATATCAGTGATTCTCAACCTTTTATGCTTCACGTACCCCCTGGAAATGTGTATGTAACTGGCATACCCCTTGTATAGATAGATAAAACTATAGTTATAGTATAGCAATGGGAATAAAATAAAACATATATATCTGTGATTCTCAACCTTTTATGCTTCACGTACCCCCTGGAAATGTGTATGTAACTGGCGTACCCCTTGTACAGATAGATAAAACTACAGTTAAAATATAACAATGGGAATAAAATAAAAAAAAATATCAGTGGTTCTCAACTTTTTACGCTTCACGTACCCCCTGGAAATGTGTATGTAACTGGCGTACCCCTTGTATAGATAGACAAAACTATAGTTATAGTATAGCAATGGGAATAAAATAAAACATATATATCAGTGGTTCTCAACCTTTTATACTTCACGTACCCCCTGGAAATGTGTATGTAACTGGCGTACCCCTTGTATAGATAGATAAAACTATAGTTATAGTATAACAATGGGAATAAAATAAAACATATATATCAATGGTTCTCAACCTTTTATACTTCACGTACCACCGGAAATATGTATGTAACTGGCATACCCCTTGTATAGATAGATAACACTATAGTTAAAGTATAGCAATGGGAATAAAATAAAACATATATATCAGTGGTTCTCAACCTTTTATGCTTCACGTACCCCCTGGAAATGTGATGTTACTGGCGTAACCCTTGTATAGATAGATAAAACTATAGTTATAGTATAACAATGGGAATAAAACATATATATCAGTGGTTCTCAATGTTTTATGCTTCACGTACCCCCTGGAAATGTGATGTTACTGGCGTATCCGTTGTATAGATAGATAAAATTATAGTTATAGTATAACAATGTGAATAAAATAAAACATATATATCAGTGGTTCTCAACCTTTTATGCTTCACGTACCCCCTGGAAATGTGATGTTACTGGCGTTACCCTTGTATAGATAGATAAAACTATAGTTATAGTATAACAATGGGAATAAAACATATATATCAGTGGTTCTCAATGTTTTATGCTTCAAGTACCCCCTGGAAATGTGATGTTACTGGCGTATCCCTTGTATAGATAGATAAAATTATAGTTATAGTATAACAATGTGAATAAAATTAAACATATATATCAGTGGTTCTCAATGTTTTATGCTTCACGTACCCCCCTGGAAATGTGATGTTACTGGCGTATCCCTTGTATAGATAGATAAAATTATAGTTATAGTATAACAATGTGAATAAAATAAAACATATATATCAGCGGTTCTCAACCTTTTATGCTTCACGTACCCCCTGGAAATGTGATGTTAGTGGCGTAACCCTTGTATAGATAGATAAAATTATAGTTATAGTATAACAATGTGAATAAAATAAAACATATATATCAGTGGTTCTCAACCTTTTATGCTTCACGTACCCCCTGGAAATGTGATGTTACTGGCGTATCCCTTGTATAGATAGATAAAATTATAGTTATAGTATAACAATGTGAATAAAATAAAACATATATATCAGCGGTTCTCAACCTTTTATGCTTCACGTACCCCCTGTAAATGTGATGTTAGTGGCGTAACCCTTGTATAGATAGATAAAACTATAGTTATAGTATAACAATGGGAATAAAACATATATATCAGTGGTTCTCAATGTTTTATGCTTCACGTACCCCCTGGAAATGTGATGTTACTGGCGTATCCCTTGTATAGATAGATAAAATTATAGTTATAGTATAACAATGTGAATAAAATAAAACATATATATCAGTGGTTCTCAACCTTTTATGCTTCACGTACCCCCTGGAAATGTGATGTTACTGGCGTAACCCTTGTATAGATAGATAAAACTATAGTTATAGTATAACAATGGGAATAAAACATATATATCAGTGGTTCTCAATGTTTTATGCTTCACGTACCCCCTGGAAATGTGATGTTACTGGCGTATCCCTTGTATAGATAGATAAAATTATAGTTATAGTATATCAATGTGAATAAAATAATACATATATATCAGTGGTTCTCAATGTTTTATGCTTCACGTACCCCCTGGAAATGTGATGTTACTGGCGTATCCCTTGTATAGATAGATAAAATTATAGTTATAGTATAACAATGTGAATAAAATAAAACATATATATCAGTGGTTCTGAACCTTTTATGCTTCACGTACCCAGTGGAAATGTGTATGTAGCTGGCGTACCCCTTGTATAGATAGATAAAACTATAGTTATAGTATAACAATGGGAACAAAATAAAACATATATATCAGTGGTTCTCAACCTTTTATGCTTCACGTACCCCCTGGAAATGTGTATGTAACTGGCGTACCCCTTGTACAGATAGATAAAACTATAGTTATAGTATAACAATGGGAATAAAATAATATATATATATATAACATATATCTAGCGACTTTTGAGCTGTCACTGCGTACCCCACGTTGAGAACCCCTAATCTCTTTTATATATATGTGTGTGTGTGTGTAAATGTAAAAAGTGGAAATAAACCGTCATCTTCCACAGAGTGCATTGGACATTTATTTCTTTCACTGAAGACACGTCAAGGCTGACGCACATCGAAGCCCAGCGTATCAATCCGCGGATCACTGGATTCACCTTATCACGGGAAATAATTTAATAAAAGGATAATTTAAAAAGAATTTCGGGGGGGGGGGACACCACCCTCTTTCATCGAGTCGAGCACGACAATCTCCTCCCCCCAACCTTCTCTAAGCCTTTGTGATACTTGTGACCTGACCTTTTAGCCCATAGTGAGGGAAAAAATGCCGCACATAGGTAAAGCAACCAAACCAAATCTATTATTCTATACCAGGGCTTTTCAATTATATTTTCATGGGGATCAGATTTCTGAACTTTTTTAATTTTTGATTTGCTCCCAGTGGTCGATTCAACACGAATAATTCTATCAACATGATTTTGGCTGAACACAATTTTTAAATAACACGACTGATCGTTAGAATTAACACGATTTCTTCTCTACTTCTCTGCAACTGCGGGGCGGGGCGGTAGGATACCAGGCTCGAAATTTACAGTTCCCAGGTTCGATTCCCGCCTAGGTCAGCGTTGAGATTTATCTCCGCAAAACTCCCCGTCCTGCCTCGGTCAACACGAGACACCGATGGACTTGGAAAGGCCACCATCTGTCAGATTGGACGTTAAGCCGTGGTCTCATGTGTGGGAGAGCCATACCCTCTGCATATTAAAGAACACGTTGGATGCCCTTGACGAAAGGCTACCATCTATCTCCTAACAGCTGTCCAGTGGGTTCTCACCCAATAAATATTCTTTGAGCCCTTGAGGTCCTTGTGATCTGACCATTTAGCCCATTGTGTGAAAAAAATTCCGCTCAGGGGTAAAAAAAGCCCAAACTTCTCTGCACCTGCTGTGAATATTTTCAATGAGGGAGCAACATGTGAGTAGTAAATGGAAAATAAATACCCCTTCAAGCAGCTGCTTGCCACAGAGGTTTGACAGTTTATATGCCAAAGTAGATGATCTGAGAGGATGGCAGGACCTCAGCAGAAAACCACACGAACACCCATGCCTTAACCCGGGCCTCGAACCCAGGTCCCGTAGATCAGTAGCCAAGCGCGCTAACCACTCGGCCACGGGACGGCCCAAGTAAATGGAAGCATTATCCTAAATAACGAAAATTTTGAAGAAAATCTTCTACTTTCCACAAATGGCTTTTTTTTTTTGCAGCTCTCATGAAAAATTCAATGGAAACAGTCGAAGTCGTCTGACCCTTATTTAAATGCAATATAAAAATAAAACTGTGGATATTTGAAAATGTGGATAACGGAAGCGTGTGTATCCAGAGTGAACTGCACGAAGACAAATCGCACTAAAAGCTGATACCTGTAAAAAAAAAACTCTACTCAGAAAGTGGTAACTAATCCTAAAAAAAAAAGTGGTATTAAAAAAGTCAATCAAACGTTGATAAGGAAACTGCAGTCAGAAGGTGGTTACTAAAAACTTAAGAAAAAAGGTGTACAGTCGCTCAAAAATATATCCAAACACTATGGTTGATTACAGAATTTAGAAAAAATATCTGGCAACGATTTTTTAGAAATTAGTGCTCTGGCAACCTTCGTGTCACGTGACACGAAATATATTTTATCTATCTATAAAATAGCGAATATATTTTATCTATCTATAAAAGTGGTACGCCAGTTACATAACAGTTACATACATATTTCTTTATTTTAGAATTCTGAAATTTATTTTTTAATTAGTTTATTTTTATATTTATATTCAAAATAAAATTCAAAAGAATATGTGACAAGTTAATGACCGGAGGTCTTCAGAAAATTATCTAAAGTCAATTGCTTTCTGTTTCTCTCTTATCAATTCAGTGTAAGGTGATAAAGTATTTAATGCTCCACGATTTACAGAACAAGATCTTTCGAAATCAAGGTAGTTCTCACTCAAATTTATAGTTGCATGAGGTCTAACAGGAGCCTGTCAGTTTATACGCCCTATAGAATGTCTGTTAGGATGACAGGACATCAGCAGAAAAACAACACAAACATCCATGCCTTACCCCGGGGCTCGAACCCAGGTCCCTTTGACTATTTATCTGTGCAGACACTAACAGAGTAGGGGTTCTCAACGTGAGGTATGCGGTAAAACTTTTGGGATACGCCGTGAGAGCTCAAAAGTCGCTAGATCAAGTAACAAGTCAATTTCACTGATTACCCAGTAAAATGGTTATATTTTTTATAAGATTTGTTAAATTGTTTATGTCATTTTAGTGTTTATCGATACATGCAATTTATGAATGTAAAATTTAATATGTATATATGTATATATGTTTTATTTTATTCCCATTGTTACAATATAACTATAGTTTTATCTATCTATAAAAGTGATACGCCAGTTACATACACATTTCCGCCCTGCCCACGGTCAGTAGGGGACACCGATGGGCTTGGAAAGGCCGCCGTCCGTCGGAAGGGACGTTAAGCCGTGGCCCCGTGTGCGGGAGAGAGTCATACCCTGTGCACGTTAAAGAACACGCTGGATGGCCTTGACGGGAGGCTACCAACTGTCTCCCAACAGCTGTTCCAGTGGGTCCTCTCCCCCAACCTTCTCTGAGTCTTCGGGGTCCATGTGACCTGGCCATTTAGCCCATGGTGTGCAAAAAAGTGCCGCTCAGAGGTAAAACAACCCAACCCAACATACACATTTCAAGGGGCTACGTGAAGTATAATAAGTTGAGAATCAATGCAATAGAGAATGCTTTCTTCTTTATACTGATACCATCGCTTGTCTTACGGTTGCCGATGGCTTAAATTATTATTCAAGTTGTTAAGTTTTTATCTCTGTTCAAGAGATTTCGGCGCCATGTATCAGGGCGAAGTGGCATTTTTTTTTTCAGGGATGCAGCTGTAGCAGAGGGGTCCAGGCTCGAGAAAAAAATTTGGTCGTTCTCCAAATATTTCAATATCTATTCTGATAGTTCGCAGATGAGGCTTAAAATAGATTTTCTCAAATTCTATGGAAATTGGGCAAAATAACAATTATTATTATTGTCCCTTGGCCGAGTGGTTAACGCGCTTGGCCTATTGATCTAAGTGACCTGGATTCGAGCCCCGGGTAAGGCCTGGAGGTTTGGGATGTTTTTCTACCGAGGTCCCGCCATCCTCTCAGACCTTCTACTGTGGCATATAAAGACAGGCTCCTGTCAGATCTCTGTGGGAAGCAGCTGCTTGAGGGGGTATTTATTTTATTTATTTATTATTAAAAAAAAACCTGCTTTTACGAGCACCCAGGAGCCCGAGACAGTGAGGGGCCCGGAACGCTAGAGCGCTCAGCAACACTAGCCAATCTGCACCTGCTTGTATTTCTCTTAATACTTGCCCGACGGGTCTCAAATTTCGAACCTAAGTCCCCCTATGTAATCCTACGTTGGGTTAAAAACTGAGTTACAACCTGTAATGGGACGGGATTTAGAATCTCGAACGGCTTTGCGAATGTGAGAGATCTGGCAACAGTGCGACATCTGACATCGGTCTGCAACGACTTTCTCAACCAGTAAACGAAAAAATCAGTGAAGCAAACTTCCAGAGGAGAATTTCCCTTTCCATTTAATTGACAGAATTTTTTCAAAGACGAATTTAATATGGACGGATAAGAAATCACATGTGAAAGCGGGCACAGTGAAGGCTTTGTTGCAGATGAAACAAATTGCTGTCTCACTCGTCAATGAGTTAGTGCAACACTTGTCAAAAATAAAAATATTTTATAGAAAACACATTCGTGTGAAAAATACCTACAATCAGTGATTTTTGTTAATTAACCTATGCTATTCAAGTTTCACTTTGTGCTACTAAATATTAAGGTTATTATTATGTGCAACAATATATTAAATAAGTTCTAAATGGTTGGGTTGTTTTACCTCTGAGCGGCACTTTTTTGCACACCATGGGCTAAATGGCCAGGTCACATGGACCCCGAAGGCTCAGAGAAGGTTGGAAGAGGGGACCCACTGGAACAGCTATTGGGAGACAGATGGTAGCCTCCCGTCAAGGCCATCCAGCGTGTTCTTTAACGTGCACAGGGTATGGCTCTCCCGCACGCGGGGCCACGACTTAACGTCCCATCAGACGGACGGCGGTCTTTCCAAGCCCATCGGTGTCCCCTACTGACCGTGGGCAGGGGGGGGACAATCTCAACGCTGACCCAGCTGGGATTCGAACCTGGGAACTACAGATTATGAGCCTGGCGCGCTACCGACTGAGCCACCCCCGCCCCAGTTCTAAATGGAAAAAGATTGCGTTACTTTTTTAATAAAATAATCATCAGTCCTTTCAGATTGATTTTCAGAAGTCCTGGATCTTCTTCTTTAAATCTGATCACCCTACTCAAGAGCAACAAAGACTTCACTCTACACGTGACAAATTATATTTAACCAATCTGGAACGAATTTTTTTGTGCATAAATTTTCATCAGTCTTCAGCAAAAATTAAAATGTTCCTCATTGTTTACAAACATGTTTTATGTTACAGCTGCTTAAACACCTAATTTTTATAGGCAAATGTGGAAAATCTTTTTGAGAGTACTAAAATTATGATAAGGATAGATAAGACAAAGAAAGCATCCAAAGTGCCTTCTTATATGGTAAATAAAATAATTTAAGCAATTGTAAAGGAGTAGGGGAGAAATCGTGTGGAACCGAGGATCAGTGGTGCTAGTCAAAAACCACTCCTATTTTAAAAATCTTGTTTGTCAGTGTGTTAGGTTGTGTTATCTCTGAGGTAACACATCCTAACCCTGATTTTGCACATAATAGATAAATGGACAAGTCCCAAAGATCCCAAGGGCACAGAAAAGGTTGGGGGAGGGAACCCATCGGATAATTGTTAAGAGACAGATGGTAGCCACCCGTCAAGACCATCCAGCGTGTTTTTTAACATGCACAGGGAATGACTCTTCTGCACATGGGGATACGGCTTTACGTCCCATCCAACGGATGGCTGTTTTTCCATGCCGTTCGGTGTTCTATACCGATTGAGATCAGGTTAGGCGGATTTTGCGGAGATAAATCTCAACACTGGCCCAGTCGGGACTCGAACCTGGGAACTGCAGATTACCATCATGACTCGCAACCGACTGAGCCATCTCCTCCCCATTCAGAATGTGGTAGCCTAAGAAAATAATTAAAGAGATAGCACTAAGAAAACCGCATTCAAAAACTAATGCGTAAGAAAACTGCAATCAGAATGTAGTAATTAAAAATAATCAAAACGGCAGCACTAAGAGAAATGCCTTCAACATCATCCCTACACAAAGGACGGTGATAACCTAAAAGCTCCGCCAGAACTGTCCCGGTTCCCATAAAACACACACAATATGCAAACACCTGCACGAACACACAACCATGACAACCCGAGACTCTAACCTAGATCAGGCAGACAGTGTTACTGAGAGCAACGCCATAACACAGCGCCACCTAAAAGGCAATAAACAAACGTAAAATAAATTCTGTCAGGGTTGGGTTGGGTTGTTTTACCTCTGAGCGGCACTTTTTTACACACCATGGGCTAAATGTCCTGGTCACATGGACCCCGAAGGCTCAGAGAAGGTTGGGGGAGGGGACCCACTGGAACAGCTGTTGGGAGACAGATGGTAGCCTCCCGTCAAGGCCATCCAGCGTGTTCTTTAACGTGCACAGGGTATGCTCCCCCGCACGCGGGGCCACGGCTTAACGTCCCATCCGACGGACGGCGGCCTTATCAAGCCCATCGGTGTCCGCTACTGACCGTGGGCAGGGCGGGGAATTTTGCGGAGATAAATCTCAACGCTGACCCAGCTAGGACTCGAACCCGGGAACTACAGATTACGAGCCTGGCGCGCTATCCGGGAACAGTCCAAAGATAATCAAAGAGTAAGTTTATTGAAATTATATAAAGACAGGCCCAAATTGTAAAAGAATGTATGTAGGCCTCTTTAAATTCTCTGTTTACCTAAAGTAACATTCTGTTTAACCCCAAATAATCCCGTCTCTAATTTCTTCACAATTAAAAAATTAGAGATCAGATTACTCGAATGTGACGATGCCTTTTCAAAAAAATTATAGTTTTATGCATTTAGCTGCGGATAGGACATTCAGATCTCCGTGAATAACAGAAATTATTAACCTGCTGAGAAGTTATGTATTCAGTAGTTTGTTCTGGAAAATTTACAGTTTTTGAAAATCCCAGACTACGAAGACACACTAAAATAGATGATCATTTCAAAAAGGAGAAGTTTGTTCTCTAGAGAAGGAAAAGAATTCCATGACAAGAAGAGGAAACAATTTCATTTGAATTCCTTTCCTTTGTTTCTTCTGGCTTTGAAGATATTTCAGCAGTTGAGCCTTTCTGTAAAGTGACACCAAGATAACTTGAAGAATCCACTCCACGAAGTTCTTTGTGAGAAAAGGTCACCGCTGTGCTTTTAGTAGAATTAATCTTAATTCTCCATTGACAGCATCAGTCTTCAAACTGAGAAGAATGTCTGTTGTAATTTATTAGTTGCAATGTAATCAGCATAACCTGCAGATTTTATGTATCTGATTTTGGAATGTCAGTATACAAGACGTTTTAAAAGTGGGTTTATAACTTTGAAACGATGTATACATTAATTATTAAATGGTAGATACAAATCAAATGCTTTGGGTTGGGTTGTTTTACCTCTGAGCGGCACTTTTTTTCACACTATGGACTAAATGGCCAGGCCACAAGGACCCCGAAGGCTCAGAGAAGGTTGGGGGAGGGGACCCACTGGAACAGCTGTTGGGAGACAGATGGTAGTCTCCCTTCAAGACCATCCAGCGTGTTCTTTAACGTGCACAGGGTATGGCTCTCCCGCACTCGGGGCCACGGCTTAACGTTCCATCCGACGGACGGCGGCCTTTCCAAGCCCATCGGTGTCCCCTACTGACCGTGGGCAGGGAGGGGGAATTTTGCGGAGATAAATCTCAACGCTAACCCAGCTGGGACTCGAACCTGGGAACTGCAGATTACGAGCAATCAAATGCGTAGAAATGTTGCTAAACACATCAAGTTCGGTCAGATGTACATTAGAAGGGGCAGTTCGATGTAACTTTCAGATGCGACGTGACACGTGTCACGTGACACGAAGGTTGCCAGATCACTAATTTCTAAAAAAAAATTGTTTTTTCTGAATTCTGTAATCAATCATAGTGTTTGTATACTTTTTTGAGCGAAGTACCTCCATCTCGGAATTATTTTTGCTTTTATCAGGCCATGTTTCTGTAACTTTTACAATCTATACATAATTTTCACTGAATACTAATTTTACAGCATTTAAAACTTAAGAGGCTTTTAAAAATTTTTAATGATCACTTTCACTTGAAAGCATTTTATAGCAGTAAACGCTTTTTTTTGTCAGCAGCTTTGAATTTTACCCATTAAAACTGTTAGTTTTAGTGAAAACAGATAATTCTTCAATCTAATTTGCATAAGATTTCAGAGTAAATAAATTGATGACATTTCAACATGTGTCAGCCGTCCCGTGGTCGAGTGGTTAGCACGCTTGGCTACTGATCTAAGGGGCCTGGGTTCGAGCCCCGGTTAGCACGCTTGACTACTGATCTAAGGGACCTGGGTTCGAGCCCCAGGTAAGGCATGGATGTGTGTGTTGTTTTTCTGCTGAGGCCCTGCCATCCTCAGCAGAGACTAGACCTTCTACTATGGCATATAAACTGACCGACCTCTGTGGCAAGCAGCTGCTTGAGGGAGTATTTATTTTTATTATTTATTAATCTTAATGAATGTTTGTAAATGAAGTATTATTCCAATTATGAAGATCCACAATTCTATCATTGATTTCGGTATCCTTTATTGCAGAGTTTCCAAAACCTTGAAAACAAAAAAATGATGAAGAGAATTCTATCCTCAACTTTTGCTTTAAAACAATTTAGTAAATTGCAAATAAATGTACAAAACTGCTTTAAAACACTTTGCTCAAAAGTAAACACTCAACTCTAAATACTGAACGTATATTGTTAAAAATCGGGATTGAAATTGAGACAAGTATATTATTTTAAGCGAAGACAGATTGGTTCTAAGAGTGAGGCCTAATATTTTTTACAGTTTCATAGTGAGTCCCATTATTTCGTTACAATTTCAAAGTGAAGCCTAAAATTGGTTAAAATTTCAAAGTGAGGCCAAAATTGGTTAAAATTTTTAAATGAGGCACAATTGGTTTCAATTTATAAGGAAACCCTGATAGTTGGCTGCAATTTTTAAGCGAAGATAAGTTGGTTCAAAGTAAGGGAGGTTACCTAATTTCTGAATGAGGCGTAAAATTCTTTACAATATCTAAGTGAGGCTTAAAGTAGGATAAAATTTCTTAGCCCATAATTGGTTACCATTTCTAAAGTAAGATCTGGTTGTTTTAATTTCTAAATGAGACCTACCTATTGAGTATAATTTCTAAGACTGTTTGTTCGTTATAATTTCTAAGTGAGCCCTGTTATTGTTGATTCAATCATTGAAAAAGTTACCCACACTAACATGTGACAATGGAATACTAAATTCAAAGTTTCGTAACTTTAAAGACAAACTTTTGATTGAAAAATACCAAAGTTAAAGATCTTTCAAAATCTTGATATTCAACAATATTCCTTCCACATTTAAAGAATCGTGGAAATTAGACTTTTAACTCATTTAATGTCATTCATAAGAATTCCTCACTAAATTAAATCAAACAGCAATGATAATTGCTATATCTATTCGCTTGCTAAACTATCTTGTATTTATAGAAGTTTTTTTAATGATTATATTTGCCAATTTTTAACGGTCGATACCATTTTTAAAGTTGCAACAACTGTTATAACTCTTTACACACTAAACGAATAGGGTTGAAAATCAAGGTTAAGGAGATCAAATTGGGATTAATTAATTAATTAATTAATTAGTTAATTAATTAATTAACATTGTTCCAGAACCCTCAACTCCCTTACTACTTGTTTTTCTGTCTTTTGGTCATTATCTCTGTATCTCAGTTATTTTTAATCCTATCGACCTCAAATTTTACAAGGTAGCCTCACAAAACAAAAATAAATTTGGGTCCACACGCAATAGAAGGTCCATTTCCAGGACTCTAATTTTTTCCTACTCAGAGGGGTGATTGGGTTGTTTTACCTCTGAGCGGCACTTTTTTGCACACCATGGGCTAAATGGCCAGGTCACATGGACCCCGAAAGCTCAGAGAAGGTTGGGGGAGGGGACCCACTGGAACAGCTGTTGGGAGACAGATGGTAGCCTCCCGTCAAGGCCATCCAGCGTGTTCTTTAACGTGCACAGGGTATGGCTGTCCCGCACACGGGGCCACGGCTTAACGTACCATCCGACGGACGCGGCCTTTCCAAGCCAATCGGTGTCCCCTACTGACCGTGGGCAGGGCGGGGAATTTTGCGGAGATAAATCTCAACGCTGACCCAGCTGGGACTCGAACTCAGAGTGGTGAAAAGCAACGAGAATGAAGAGACAAGATCACAGAATATTTGAACTGAAAGTTGTGATCAGAGAACTTTTCGCTCAATGATAACGTGATATTCGACTTAGAAGAATTTAATTTTTGAATGAGGATTCATAAAGACATAAGTAATTTAATTTTTTATTTTAAATATTGGCTGAAAGTTTAACCAAACCAAAAAAAAAACCATGCACAGTTTTAACGGGCTTAATCTGCTAGTTTTTTCATAAAAAGTTTGTTTGCGAAATCTGACTTTTGGTTTAGTAACATGTGGGTGCATAACTTGTATACAATGTGTTGTAATAATGTGTTACATTTAAGGCTTAAATGAAAATATTTAAGAAGAGCTGATTCAATGTATTTCTTACTTTTTTTAATTAAGCACCGTTAAACGTAACATATTAGATGTTCTGAATCTTACTTCCTGTCTATGGAAAAATATAGTGAATCTCTGCTTAAAAAATAAAACGAAATCGATACCGCCAAAAAGGTTCATACTGAAAAAAAAATCTGTTTTTAAAATTATGAACGACAGATAATTTTTTTTAATTATTTTTGAAAAGAAATATTAATTTTGAGTCCTAAGAGATCTTTTTCCTTTTTGGTCAAATCCGGATTATTCTTTTTGTTTTTTTAATTTCTATATTTTTCGCATATGGGGATAATAAAAAAATACACTGGAAGAAATGGCAAAAAAAAAAGTCGAATTCCAATGAATACCAATATTCGAAGATAGAGGTTTAATACATACATCCAGCTAGAACTTCAGAATTATCTGCTCCAAATTCTTCTGTTTTTTGATACCTCTTACACCAAAAATAATAATTTTTTGCAAATTTAAGAACCGGAACTCCGAAATATGGCAAAAATCCAGCTGAAGTATTTAATGACCAACTTCATAATCACTTACTTAAGTAACGTTTAAAAATAATGATTTTAATTAAATATCATTATAGGACAAAATTTTTTATATCAATTAAAAGTTAATATATATATTAATTTACGTAAAGAGATTTTTTTTTTCGAAATGTACAGAAAGGAAAAAGAGATGAGCTTTACAGAAAGAGATCTTCATGAAACAACTTCATGAAACAAACTTGGGTTATCATTGCTCTCTTATTCCTTCCTATTACAAAAGAAAAACGCTCAGTTCTTTTCATTAATAAAAATCTGATATTATTATCATTAGACAGTCTAAATCGATTTGTTTTAAGATAGATATGTAAAAAAAGTTAACTATCATTGTCCTACTAATATTGATTCCCCGTGTCTCTTGGGAGATCTGATGGCTACAACCGCTGGAAAAAGGAAGGTCAACTCTTTTGTTCATGCTCTGCCAGACATTGGTTGGCAGTAATATCCATCAAGACTGCATCATCTTCCGGTTGCCCATCATCGCTTTAAAAGAAAAACAACACAAATTGGCAAACGAATTGCATTGGTGGATGTTGAAGTTTGCTACTCGAAGTTTTTAACACACTTTTCCGTGTGGAATTCGTCAGCTTTTCGAAGAGAATTGCATTCTTTCTTAAGTTCATGCGCACCTCTGTCATGCCGAAAACGAGAGCCGTGTAGGGAGGATAAAAAAGAAGAAAGCCGAATCCCCTCCACGTGCAGTTCGAGGGCAATTCCGCTGAGAGTAAAGAGCTGCTGTTGGTCCAGCATCTACCTGGAGGCGGTCATGCGCCATGTGCTCCACACTCTACCTGCCCATGCTTCCGAGGCACATACACAACTCTAGAAGTAGAGAAGATGACTCACTCACCTGGCTGGTCTCCAGGGCGTGGGTAGAACATTCCGGTGCGGGCCAGCCATTCCAGATGGCCCGTCTTCAATCCTGGCTGCTCCCCCAAAGGCTGGTGGAAAGCGCTCGCCGTCATGACGGGCAGTGCTGGCGGATGCATAGCGAGCTGCGGATGTCCTCCGTACTGATAGAGCGGGTGCGGAGAGAAGATGGGTAGGGTGACGTGGCCAGCGGACAGTGCTGCGGCGGCGGTGAGAGGCAGTCCCGCGGCCATGCTGAGCAACGCGGGGCGCGGTGGCCCGGCGGGGCACCGCTCGCAGTCCGGAGAGAGCCGAGGCCCAGCGTTGACGCGATTTTCGTCCCGTGCCAGTAGGGCCTCGATGCAGAACGACTTGTCGGCGGCCTTGGCGCCGGCCATGGGCGGCATTAATCCGTGATCAGCGCGGAAGGTGTGGTCGGGCGGCTGAGACGCGGGGCCTATTGTTAGCGGCGACGTGTGAGAAGGGCAAGCCGCACATACCAATTGCAGTTTAATCTTTTTACTGGCGGCTGTGCGAACGAGGAGCCCGCCCATTGGTCGGCTCCGCCTCGCCTGCGCTCAGCTAATGTGTCAGGAACAGCAACCAAATGGCTTCCAAGCGCCGGCCGCCGAATCAATTATGTGTTGACAGACCCGAAATTGCCATCATTCGATAACGTTCGTAGGCAAACGCTGCTGCTGCTGGCTGCTGCGAGTCAGTCGGAGCAGGTGGCTGTGCTTTGGCGGCTCGCTTTGTGAAGCACGCCTGGACCAGGCTGGCTCCTTCTCCTCCATCAACACCTCCATGAAGAGATGTGGTCGGAGATTTGCAGAGCAGCAGTCGCTTGACACAATACGCTGGTGATTTAGCAGCACTTGGCGGTGCTTGCTGACATTGACGAAAGACATATCACTCGATAAAACAGTCATCGTCGATGCGTTTTTTTGGAATTCGTGATTTCTTAAATCAGGGATGAATCGATGAAGCTGGAAATAATGGTATATGGAAAGTATTATTTAAATGCATTTGTGTTTTTCGCTGGTCGTACTTTCCGAAAGTCTGAACTTCGGTGTGATGATGTGATCGTTTCACGCATTCAGCGCAGATGAATGATTTCTTGGAGACTGATTATTGATGATCATGTATTGATGAGATGGTAGTCCCCCGTCAAGGCGTGTTCTTTAACGTGCACAGGGTATAACTCTCCCGCACACGGGGCCACGGTTTAACGTTCCAACCGACGAAGGTCTGTAGGATTCATGTCCAATCTGCTGGTGGATAGCAAAATTACAATGTTTTGAGATACCAACTGCAAAATGGAAAATGATATCCGTGTAACGTTTCCTGTCTTATTAGCAGTAGTGAAAGTAATCTGGTACGCCGTATCGCCAAGAAATTATTTGCCGGTATGGGTTCCGATAAGACATTTTTCAATAGTGATGCAATTAATGATTTCTTTTAAAGCTTAATGCTCTTTCAAACGAGTTGATTTGATTTTTGATTTGTCACCCCGTTTTCTCAGTTCTGCCTCTGCTGGTAATTAAGACCGAACCCAGACAGCTACGTGAATATGCTATATCTTCCTTGCAGAAATAATAAAAAAGAAACCTAAAAAAGTGTAAGATAACGAGAAAAAAAAAGTGGTTTCCTTCTTATTCGAAAAATCTAATTTTTCATCTGTGTTTCTCGATTTCGGAGTACTACTCACTGTAGGGCCAGGAGGAGATTAAAAAAAAAAACCTCAAGCAGCTGCTTGTCACAGAGGTCTGACAGGAGCTTGTCCTTTTATACGCCATAGTAGAAGGTCTGTAAGGATGTCGAGATTTCAGCAGAAATACAACAGAAACATCCATGCGTTACCCGGGGTTCGAACCCAGGTCCTTAGATCAGCAGCCAAGCGCGCTAACCACTCGGCCACGGGACGGCCAAAAAAGAAAAGAAAGAAAAGAAGCACCCATTTAATCTTCCTTCTGAATGGTCTAAATAGTAGTAGAGGAGTTGGGTTCTTTTACCTATGACCGGTGATTTGAAGTGAGTGACTGAAGTGAGTGATCTGGCAACCTTCGTGTCACGTGACACGATGGTTGCCAGATCACTCACTTCTAAAAAAATCGTTGCCAGATATTTTTTCTGAATTCTGTAATCAACCATAGTGTTCGGATATTTTTTAATATATATAATGCGTATGAATATATAATGCAATGAATATGGAGCGTGTGCAGTTACCGTTCACAGCAAACTGGAGCGGTTGCGGTTAATGTTCACAGCACATTGGATCGTGTGAGCTCACAAAGACCTGGATCGTGTGGGCTCACTCACGGAAATATTGAGCGTGTGCAGTTACCGTTCACAGCAAACTGGAGCGGTTGCGGTTAATGTTCACAGCACATTGGATCGTGTGAGCTCACAAAGACCTGGATCGTGTGGGCTCACTCACGGAAATATTGAGCGTGTGCAGTTACCGTTCACAGCAAACTGGAGCGGTTGCGGTTAATGTTCACAGCACATTGGATCGTGTGGGCTCACAAAGACCTGGATCGTGTGGGCTCACTCACGGAAATATTGAGCGTGTGCAGTTGCTGTACACGCTCCAGATATTTTTCCTGAATTCTGTAATCACGTGACACGAAGGTTGCCAGATCACTAATTTCTAAAAAAAAATCGTTGCCAGATATTTTTTCTGAATTCTGTAATCAACCATAGCGTTCGAATACTTTTTTGAGCGACTGTACTTTGTCACCACAGACTTAACTTTATTACCCCTGTGAGATGGAGTCAGTGGAGTGACCACCTGTGCGCGATTCTACTCACTAGATATGTTTTCAAGCATACCGGTAAGAAATAAAATCTACTTTCAATACTGCCTTATCAATAACAATAACGTATACATATATAGCCGTCCCATGGCCGAGTGGTTAGCGCGCTTGGCTACTGATCTAAGGGACCTGGGTTCGAGTCCCGGGTAAGGCATGGCTGTTTGTGTCCATTTTCTGCTGAGGGCCTGCCATCCTCTCAGACCTTCTACTATGGCTATGGCATATAAACTGACAGGCTACTGTCAGACCTCTGTGGCAAGCAGCTGCTTGAGGGGGTATTTATTTTTTTTTTTAATACATATATACAGTCCCGGATCCAGAAAACAATAGAAGAACAAGAAAAACAATCAAACCATAAAAATGTCAAAAGCGGGGGGGGGGGGGGGGGCGGAAGACTGGATTTTCAATTCAGTAAAACATTTCTCACTCCGTTTTACAGATCTCTAAACACTTTCTTGAAAAATGCATGAAATATAAATAAGTTTAATAATTTTTTTGCTCCTGTTAGCCTTATTAGCATTCTGAAAGGGAAAGGGGGGCATGGCCCTCGGCCCCCACCTCCAATTCCGCCATACATACAAACACATACATATATATACACCGAAGAACCGAAACATTATGACCAGCGCATCTTTATGCAAATCGAAGCAAATGCAGATAAATGACAGTGCTTGTGAAGCTCACGAAATTATAAATAACACCTGATACTGAGTTCTTTTAATCACTGTTATTCTTTTTCTTCAGATGGGAAAGGCAACGGACTTAAGTGAGTTTGACCAAGGCAAAATTGTAATGGCTAGACGACTGGGTCAGAGCATTTCCGAGACAGTAAGGCTTGTGGGGTGCTTACGGTCAGTCGTGGTTACTACCTTCAAAAGTGTTCCGAGGAAGGAAAAACCACGAACCGCCGGCAAGGTTTGGGCCTATCACGACTCATCGATGTTAAAGGTGAGCGAAAGCTATCCCGTATGGTACGAGCTAACAGAGGGATATTGTGGTGCGACTCGCCCCTAATTTGAATGCTGGTGATGGGAGTAATGTGTCACAACCCACAGTGCATCGAACCCTGCTGAAAATGAGGCTGCATAGCCGCAGGCTCTCCGAGTGCCCATGTTAACCTCGATTCACCGTCGAAAGCGCCTACAATGAGCACACGAGCATCAAAACTGCACCTTAAATGATTGGAAGAAGGTCGTTTGCTCCGATGAATCTCGTTTCTTGTTGCACCATGTGGACGGCCGCGTACTTGTGCACCATTTACCTGGGGAAATGTTGGCACCAGGATGCACTGTGCGACGAAAACAAGCTGGTGGAGGAAGTGTCATGCTTTGGGCAATGTTCTGCTGGGAAACTCTGAGTCCAGTCATTCATGTACAGGAAACTATGACGTGTGTCACTTACCTAAACATCATTGCAGACCAGGTACAGCCTTTCATGGGAACGGTATATCCCTCTAGTAGTGCCTTCTTTCAGCAGGATAATGCGCCATGCCACACTGCCCGGATTGTTCGAGAATGTTTAGCGGAACATGAGGAAGACTTCCAGTTATTGCCCTGGCCTCCAAATTCCCCAGACATCAACACAATGGAGCATCTGTGGTTTGTGTTGGAACATCATATCCGATCTGAGGCAGCTCATCCACGTAACTTACAAGAGTTAAAGGATCTGCTGGTAACGTGGTGGTACCAGATACCACAAGACACCTTCAGAAACCTTGTAGCGTCCATGCCTCGCCAGGTAAGAGTTTTTTGGCGGCACGTGGAGGACCAACATCATATTAAACAGGTGGTCATAATGTTTTGTCTCTTCGGTGTATATATATGTACGAGAATTATTTTCCCCTTGAATTGATAATTATGATCAAGGCCTATCGAAATTGGCAACAGGGGATAAATTTAGCACCTTCGTCTCAGAGGTAATATTTTTCTACGAAAAGCGTCAATGCAGCTCGCGGCATGCGCAGAATTAGAGGTCATAAAAAAATGAGCATTCTCCTTTTATCTCTCTCCAACTCACACACAAAAAATGGGCTACTTTTAAAATGATTAATACATTATCAAACCACTAAAATACTTGTATGTTATTAGTTCATTAAAGGCATAGCGATTAGACAAGAAATTACCAAAATAAAAGAAATGAAAGAAAATGACACAAAGCGTAAAGTATAATTATGCATATAAATTTATAATATTAGAGATCATTGTCCCAAAGATATTTCATTTAAAACTACATTGTTCCAAAGGTATTTCATTCATTTCATTAGAGATCATTTGGAGAAAAAATCCACAGTGAACAATTGTCAAAGTGATCTAAGAAGTTTTGTCCCGAGCCTTTCTTCCATACGACATTTTGTTACCACGTCATTCGTCTCAGAGACATTTCATTTCAACGACATCGTCCCAAAGATATTTCATTTCAACGACATCGTCCCAAAGATATTTCATTTCAACGACATCGTCCCAAAGATATTTCATTTCAACGACATCGTCCCAAAGATATTTCATTTCAATGTCATTCCTCCCAAAGATATTTCATTTCAATGTCATTCCTCCCAAAGATATTTCATTTCAATGTCATTCCTCCCAAAGATATTTCATTTCAATGTCATTCCTCCCAAAGATATTTCATTTCAATGTCATTCCTCCCAAAGATATTTCATTTCAATGTCATTCCTCCCAAAGATATTTCATTTCAATGTCATTCCTCCCAAAGATATTTCATTTCAACATTTGCTCAAAGATACGCAATTCATTTCAACGATATCGTCCCAAAGATTTCATTTCGACGACATTCGTCCCAAAAATTCATATTAACGATATCGTCCCAAAGATTTCATTTCGACGACATTCGTCCCAAAAATTCATTTTAACGATATCGTCCCAAAGATTTCAATTTCGACGACATTAATACCAAAAAATTCATTTCAACGACATTTGCCCAAAGATATTTCATTTCAATGACATTCGTCCCAAAGACATTTCAGTTCAACTACATTCGTCGTTCCAAATACATTTCATTTCAACAATATTTGTATCAAAGTAATTCATTTCAGTGATATTCGTCCCAAAGATCATTTCAACGATATTATCCCAAAGATATTTCATTTCAATGACATGTTCTGTGGGAATTTTCATATTCAATTAGAACTGTTTCGAGTTCCTGTCTTCAGCTTCCTCGCTGACATTCTAACGCCATGAGAAGAATTATCTCGTCGGACAATTCCGTTGATGCACCACATAGCAGGGGATAGCCATTTACCTGCCTTCCTGCCAGTTATAATATGGGGAGCGTGCACAAAAGGAGGAATGCTCTTAACACTATGACAGGCAATGCCCGGGAGGATCCCCCCTGAACCATCCTCAACGGTTCTCACGAACGGACAGACATGTGGTTTCGAGACAAGAGATTCGAGAACTATCTATTTTCGTCCCTTACCACTTCTCCCCCTCCCTAACGAGAGAATTGCGGGGACCAATCAGACTCTTTGGATAGTCTCTTTTTTGTGTGTTCGAGAGAGAAAAGGACACTCTACTCTCGACTTGGACCTCGACACTCCACTCGAAGCACTTCAGTCTTGCACTTCGGAGAGAGAAGTCTCATCTCTCAGTCAGCGATGTTTAGTAAGTCAGCGAGAGTTTAGTTGTAATATAGTCAGCAGAGCGACTTAAAATCTTCAAGCATTATTAAGTTGTTGTAAGAATGTAAGGTGAACTGTGATAATAGCACTGTGAATAAATGTTTAGTGTATTTGTTAAGAAAAAACCATTACCTGCCTTTGATCACTCCTTTTGGTTCGGGAGAATGCCTCTGTTCCCCAGTAGGATACTGGGCTATTAATTATTCAATGAAGGAATAACGTATGGCATAAAAGATACGATCATGGCTAAAAATAAATTCTGCTGCGGGAGGATTATATATAGTAATGTGAATATTTATATTTTATATATTAATTACCTCCCCAGTGGGATGTAAAACAGACATTCGTTCCAAAGACATTACATTTCAACGATATTCGACCCAAAGATAATCCATTTCAATGACATTGTCCTAAAGATATTTTATTTCAACGGCATTCGTCCCAAAGACATTTCATTTCAACTACATTGTCGCAAAGATATTTCATTTTGACGTTGTCCCAAAGATATTTCATTTTGACGTTGTCCCAAAGATATTTCATTTTGACGTTGTCCCAAAGATATTTCATTTTGACGTTGTCCCAAAGATATTTCATTTTGACGTTGTCCCAAAGATATTTCATTTTGACGTTGTCCCAAAGATATTTCATTTTGACGTTGTCCCAATGATATTTCATTTCAACGATATTCACCCCAAAGTTATTTCATTTCCACGTCATTTACCCCAAAGATTTTTTCACTTCAACGACATTAGTCCCAAAGATATTTCATTTCAACGACATTAGTCCCAAAGATATTCATTAGAATGATGTCACCCAAAAGATATTTCATTCCAATGACGTCATCCCAAATATATTTCATTTCAACGACATTCGTCATAAAGTTATTTCCTTTCAGTGATATTCATCCCAAAGATATTTCATTCCAATGATAGTCATCCCAAATTCAATAACATTCGTCCGAAGGATGTTTCATTTCAACGACATTCGTCTGAAATATATTTCATTTCAACAACATTTATCCTAAAAATAGTTCATTTCAATGACGTCATCCAAAAGATATTTCATTTCAACGACATTCATCTCAAATTCAACAGCATTCATCCTGAAGATATTTTATTTCAATGATATTCGTCTGAAAGATATTTCATTTCAACGCCTTTCATCCCAAATTCAACGACATTCGTCCCAAGATATTTTTTTTTACTTCAATGATATTCGCCCGAAAGATATTTCATTTCAACGACGTTCATCCCAAATTCAACGACATTCGTCCCAAGATATTTTTTACTTCAATGGTATTCTGCCCAAAGGTATTTCATTTCAACAGCATTCGTCTCAAAGATAATTAATTTCAACGACGTTGTTCCGAAGTTATTTCATTTCTACAACATTAATCCCAAATTCAACGACATTCGTGAAAACGATATTTCATTTAAACATTCGCCCCAAAGATAATTCATTTCAACAACATTTGTTCCAACGATATCGTCCCAAAGATATTTCATTCCAACGACATCATCCCAAAGTTATTTCATTTCAACATTTGTCCCAAATATATTTTGTTCCAATGATATTCATTCCAAAGACATTTCGTTTTAAACATATTCGTTCCAAAGACCTTATTTTCGTTCGCAACACCTGGAACAGAGAATAATCGTAGAAGCTACTCCCAGTTTGTACAGTCACCTCATACAAGGACATGCCAACGTCCTCAGAGACTTTCAGACTCAGAACTTTCAGACCGTCCTCAGAACTTCCAGCCTCATAACACACAATGTTTGCCTGCTGGAAGAGTAACTAGTTTTGTAACCACTATGTCAGTCGATGGCTAACGACAAATCGTTCCAATGACATTTGCTCCAAAAAAAGTTTCACTCCATTGGCATTCGCTCCAAAGAAGTTTGGTCCCAGTGGTAAGGTATATCCTTAGAACTGAGAATGAAGAGGAAGAATATTTTTGTAGATCGGGACAATATACGTATATTGCAGGATTTGGAAAGAATATTTTCTAATACCAGAAATGTGGTCCAGATACTTTTCTATATCTGCCGTTGAACTCATGCACGTATTTTGTCCGATAATACAATCCTGATTCTTAACTCTGGGTGATCATTACCACAGCATTTAGAGCATCGTGCTTATAAGGAATCGATGTTAGGTTTAGAGAATTCTGTTAGAGAACTGATGTAGTAAGAATCTAGAAGACAATTTCTTATGTTCTAATTATCGTGACCTCCTTTGAATAACTTTTCTTTCCATCTCAGTTTTGGTAAATAACGCTCGGTTTCTAACTTTTTTGAAAAGTCTATACACATATATAAAGTTTGATCATGTGTTTGGTGGATGACAAAAGCGTTTCTTTGAAATATGAAGATTGTTTAATATACGTTTTAAAAAATTACTTATAAATTTTTCGATATTTTTTCTGTTGAAAGTTGAAGAAGTAACTCTTAACATCGATATCAGATTTGGAGTAAAAATTGGGTTGAGTCGCGTGGAACCCACAACCTCTTGATAAACATGCCAGATGCTCTTGCCACTGAGTTACCTGCCGCCGACAAAATCCAACTCAAATATCGGTGCTCACTCGAAAGTGGGGGCTATTCCGCTTCCAAAAGCCATGTTCGTATCTCACCCTATTCAAGGCAATTTTTTTTTCCCAGGGCGGAACAAAATTTAAAGACACATTTCTTTCCTCCAAGGTACTTTCACCGTGTTGCTCATGAATCATGCAGACAAAACCAATTTCGAAGAGCTCCATTATGGTTTTTCGCCAAGGAAAATCATTGAATTCTCCATCAAATGCTTTGAACCACTCACAGAAAATTGTCGTACGATGGACTTTTGCATAACCATTTTGATACTGTCAGATTCCATCAGGTAAGAAGGATATATGAAATCGGATACATGTTGTTTAAATATTTTAGGGCTTTTTTTTCATAAAAAAATAAATAAATACCCCCTCAAGCAGCTGCTTGCCACAGAGGTCTCACAGGAGCCTGTCAGTTTATATGCCACAGTAGAAGATCTGAGAGGATGGCAGGACCTCAGCAGAAAACAACACGAACATCCATGCCTTACCCGGGGCTCGAACCCAGGTCCCGTAGATCAGTAGTCAAGCGCGCTAACCACTTTATTCATATTAGTGCATTCATTCCGTGCCATGTGAACATTTCCTATCTATGCCATGACTCTCTCTCTTCTGCAGCTTGGGGGGGGGGGGGGGGGCTCAGTCGGTATCGCGCCAGGCTCGTAATCTGTAGGACCCAGGTTCGAGTCCCAGCTGGGTCAGCGTTGAGATTTATCTCTGCAAAACTCCCCGCTCTGCCCACGGTCAGTAGGGGACACCGATGGGCTTGGAAAGGACGTCGTCCGTCGGATGGGACGTTAAGCCGCGGCCCCGTGTGCGGGAGAGCCATACCCTGTGCACGTTAAAGAACACGCTGGATGGCCTTGACGGGAGGCTACCATCTGTCTCCCAACAGCTGTTCCAGTGGGTCCCCTCCCCCAACCTTCTCTGAGCCTTCAGGGTCCATGTGACCTGGCCATTTAGCCCATGGTGTGCAAAAAAGTGTCGCTTAGAGGTAAAACAACCCAACCCAACTCAGCAGCTTGGACAGTTGATGTTACTCATAATGGCATAATTACTTTGAACTCACGCTCGGTGCCTATCCATTTAAAAATTTGCAACAATATTATAAATTAAGCATAACCAAAATAGATAACTTTTCAAGCGATAAATTACTACGAGTAATTCAGTTTAAAATAATAAATATAAATTTATAATAAGAGGGTAATCAAAAAAATAGTAAATCCATATATTAGACAAAATTTTCATGAACAGCTTTTAAAACACCTATGGAACGCAGAGAAAAAATACAGACATATTGGTAATTATCACAGAAGAGAGGCAAAAATACTGAAATGAAGTAAAAAAAAAACAATAACACATTTTGGAGTGTTTTTTTGGAAAATGTTTTTGTTAAATGTTAAATAAAACGTTTCGAGAATAGCTGTAAAAAATGGAATATATTTGCTACGAAATATATTCATTCGGTTCAATTTAATATCGGGCATCTCCCCCATACTTTTTCCTACATCCCAATCCTTCCTCTAGTTGCTCAAGTGCACTTCCAAAAATTTTACTCACGATAACCTGCTAGTCCTAACGATCTCAGGAGGAGAGGGAGCCCGAAAACTAAGAGAGGGATTCAGAGAACTTTAGCCGTTCTAATGAGTTCCGTTTTTAAGGGGTTTTTTTACCGGCCGCGCGTCCCAGAAAGTGCTTCCTCGGCACATGTGTGTCGTTTTTCTGCTGAGGTCCTGCCATCCTCTCAGACCTTCTACTATGGCATATAAACTAACAGGCTCCTGTCAGACCTCTGTGGCAAGCAGCTGCTTGAGGGGGTATTTATTTATTTTTTTTTAACCATCTTGTATGCACTTTTCATACGGTTCCTTGGACGGTCTATTAATTTCCTGTGGCTGCACCAACTCGTCGAGTACAGTCGCTCAAAAAAAATATCCGAACACTATGGCTGATTACAGAATTCAGAAAAAATATCTGGCAACGATTTTTTTTTTAATTAGTGATCTGGCAACCTTTGTGTACTGTATACGAAGGTTGCCAGTTCACTAATTTCTAAAAAAAATTTTTTATTGCCAAATATTTTTTCTGAATTTTGTAATCAACCGTAGTGTTCGGATTTTTTTTTTATATATATAATGCGTATGAATATATAATGCAATGAATATGGAGCATGTGCAGTTACCGTTCACAGCAAACTGGAGCGGTTGCGGTTAATGTTCACAGCACATTGGATCGTGTGAGCTCACAAAGACCTGGATCGTGTGAGCTCACAAAGACCTGGATCGTATGAGCTCACAAAGACCTGGATCGTGTGGGCTCACTCACGGAAATATTGAGCGTGTGCAGTTATCGTTCACAGCAAACTGCAGTAACTGCACACGCTCCAGTTTGCTGTGAACGATAACTGCACACGCTCAATATTTCCGTGAGTGAGCCCACACGATCCAGGTCTTTGTGAGCTCACACGATCCAGGTCTTTGTGAGCTCACAATAATCAACCATAGTGTTCAGATATTTTTTTGAGCGACTGTAGGTGTTCATATTATTTTGATACTAGATCGTGTGGGCTCACTCACGGAAATATTGAGCGTGTGCAGTTACCGTTCACAGCAAACTGGAGCGTGTGCAGTAACTGCACACGCTCCAGTTTGCTGTGAACGGTAACTGGAGCGTGTACAATTGCTGTACACGCTCCAGATATATTTTCTGAATTCTGCAATCACGTGACACGAAGGTTGCCAGATCACTAATATCTAAAAAAATCGTTGCCAGATATTTTTTCTGAATTCTGTAATCGACCATAGTGTTCGGATATTTTTTTGAGTGACTGTACCACCGACGACACCTTTTTTGGAAGTCGGTTATATCACGCGTCTTTCCCATCTCGTGGCTGAGTGTTGACCAATGGCTGTACTACTTGTATTTAAGAGAGCTCAGGTATCATGTGACTATGACATGCAGGTCCGAT
The DNA here is from genome assembly GCA_038380435.1 of Ryuthela nishihirai. Taxonomy (NCBI): domain Eukaryota; kingdom Metazoa; phylum Arthropoda; class Arachnida; order Araneae; family Heptathelidae; genus Ryuthela; species Ryuthela nishihirai. The sequence goes on along the minus strand of JAWZYU010000003.1, from coordinate 37,493,845 downwards.
TCTAGAAAAAAATCGACGGGAGAGGGGGAGGGGGCAAGACAATTGATTTCCAATGCAGTATAATATTTTCCCCTCCGTTTTACGAGTTTTAAAAAAATGTCTTGAGAAATGCATGAAATATTAATGAGTTTAATAATGTTTGTCTCTTTTACCCTTACTTGCATTCTGAAAGGGGGGCATGGCTCCCTCCCCCACCTTAGATCAGGCCCTGATGACATGTGACCTATTCTGAATAGCATCTGAGATGAACTGAGATAGAAACTGAGATGCAAGCTTTGCATCTCAGTTTCGGTAAATAGCGCTCGGTTTCTAACTTTTTGACCAGTCAATGTACATACATAGAGTTTGATCGTGTGTTTGATGGATAATATAGGTTTAAAATAATTACTTAATAAATTTCTCGATTTTTTTCGGTTGAAAGTTCAGGAAGGTATTCATAATATCGATATCAGATTTTAGCAAAAACTGTGTTGAGTCGGATGGAATCTACGACCTCGTGATCACATGCCAGGTGGGGCGGGGGTGGCTCAGTCGGTAGCGCGCCAGGCTCGTAATCTGTAGTTCCCAGGTTCGAGTTCCAGCTGGGTCAGCATTGAGATTTATCTCCGCAAAATTCCCCGCCCTGCCCACGGTCAGTAGGGGACACCGATGGGCTTGGAAAGGCCGTCGTCCGTCGGATGGGACGTTACGCCGTGGCCCCGTTGCGGGAGAGTCATACCCTGTGCACGTTAAAGAACACGCTGGATGGCCTTGACGGGAGGCTACCATCTGTCTCCCAACAGCTGTTCCAGTGGGTCCCCTCCCCCAACCTTCTCTGAGCCTTCGGGGTCCATGTGACCTGGCCATTTAGCCCATGGTGTGCAAAAAAGTGCCGCTCAGAGGTAAAACAACCCAACCCAATGGTTAAAGGCACTTTCATTGGCGGAGAATAACAGACCTGCGCGGGCGTAACTTAATATCCTTGATGGAACATTGGAAGCAAAGTGGTAGTTTTGCGAATATTTTTATAAATAAAATAACTTACCCCTCAAGCAGCTGCTTGCCACAGAGGTCTGACAGAACCTGTCAATTTAATATCCCGTAAAAGAGATCTGTGAAGAAGACGAAATAGCAGCAGAAAAACAAAATAGAAATGTCCATACATTATCTTGGGCTCGAAACCTAGTTCCTTAGAACCAAGCGCGCTGATTTATTTTTTTTATCTTACATTTATTTTATTTTGGTGCTTATGGAATCAAGTGACTATAGAAATATGGGCCAATTTCTGCTGACGATGCCGTTTTATTGGGTTGAAAATACCCTTGATAACTTCCTACCAGGGGCGGGGGTGGCTCAGTCGGTAGCGCGCCAGACTTGTAATCTGTACTTCCCAGGTACGAGTCCCAGCTGTGTCAGCGTTGAGACTTATCTCTGCAAAACTCCACGCCCTTCCCACCGTCAGTAGAGGACACCGATGGGCTTGGAAAGGCCGCCGTCCGTCGGATGGGACGTTAAGCCGTGGCCCCGTGTGCGGGAGAGCCATATCCCGTGCACGTTAAAGAACACGCTGGATGGCCTTGACGGGAGGCTACCATCTGTCTCCCAACAGCCCTCCCCAACCTTCTCTGAGCCTTTGGGGTTCTTGTGACCTGGCATTTAGCCCATGGTGTGCAAAAAAGTGGCGCTCAGAGGTAAAACAACCCAAACAACAACCCAACTTCCTACCAAATAATGATAGCACAATAACTGTTCAGCATTAGTGGGGTGTCGTCATGCATGTCTTTAATTTTTTCACCTTATAGAGAGAGCAGAAACTCGTTTTCACTCAAAGAAAAAGAATTAATGTATTACAGAATAAAACTGTTCGAAAAATAAGAAAATGTTCCAACGCAATTTGGCAAAGAATACCGTAAAAGTTTCTTTAACCAACGGAAAATGTAACAGTTAAGTCGTGATTTTGTTACTAACTCCACGATGAAATGCCATTCCTTAATAATTTTGCTTTCTTGGCGAAGAATGGGCTTCAGACGCCCCTGAAAGTCGGCTCTCTCCTCAAAAGACATAAGCAACACAGTAAAGATGGGGTTTCCTTTAACCTTTTACTCGGTATTCACTGAGAGAGTTGGGTTGTTTTACCTCTGAGCGGCACTTTTTTGCACACCATGGGCTAAATGGCCAGGTCACATGGACCCCGAAGTCTCAGAGAAGGTTGGGGGAGGGGTCCCACTGGAACAGCTGTTGGGAGACAGATGGTAGCCTCCCGTCAAGGTCATCCAGCGTGTTCTTTAACGTGCACAGGTATGGCTCTCCCGCACACGGGGCCACGGCTTAACGTCCCATCCGACGGACGGCGGCCTTTCCAAGCCCATCGGTGTCCCCTACTGACCGTGGGCAAGGCGGGGAATTTCGCGGAGATAAATCTCAACGCTGACCCAGCTGGGACTCGAAACTGGGAACTACAGATTACGAGCCTGGCGCGCTACCGATTGAGCCACCCCCGCCCCATTCACTGACAGAGCTTTGAAGTGAGATGAAGAGAGAACTCTATTGATAGTCGTAATTAGTCCAATAGCGTAGATATTACAGAGATAATCTTGTTTGTATGTACCCTTAAAACTCTTTTCAAAGTTTATATACACACTTTAAGGGTGTTTTGAAAGAAATTGCAAATAAACAATTATTTTCCATTTGGTTTTGTTTTATACCTGACCGACATTGATATTTGCACGCAATAGAATAAACGTTCAGGTCACAAAGATCTTCAAGGTTTAGAGAAGGTTGGGGGAAGGGAACCCACTGGGAAACAGTTAGGAGACAGTGGTAGCGTCGAGTCAAAGCCATCCAGCGTGTTCTTTAACCTGCATAGGGTGTGGCTCTCCAACATACAGACCACGGTTTAAAGTCCCATACGACTGACGGTGACTTTTCCAAGCCCATCGGTGTCCCTGTTCTGACAAATGTCATGGTAATGGCCCGAAGTAAAGTCCGATAATTAACAATGGACTCATGATCTAGACTTCATGTATTCCTAATCATCCACAAATCAAGGAAAAGTCATCTCAAGTATTGATGATCAATATTATTCAACAAATTAATTTGCGGTGGATAATATAAAATGCTTTCAATAAAAAACAAATGATTATAATCGCAAGATTAATCTTTCACTCAAGGTCATCCAGCGTGTTGTTTAAAGTACACAGAAAATGGCTCTCCTCCATATTTACAAAGGATATGGCTCTCCTCCACATATACAAAGGATATGGCTCTCCTCCACATATACAAAAGATATGGCTCTCCTCTTCCGACCAAATAGATAATAGATTAATGACTTATCAATCCCCTATCAGTCCAGGGGCAGGGGTGGCTCAGTCGGTAGCGCGCCAAGCTCGTAATCTGTAGTTTCCAGGTTCGAGTCCCAGCTGGGTCAGCGTTGAGATTTATCTCCGCAAAATTCCCCGCCCTGCCCATGGTCAGTAGGGGACACCGATGGGCTTGGAAAGGCCGCCTTCGTCGGATGTGACGTAAAGCCGTGGCCCCGTGTGCGGGAGAGCATACCTGTGCACGTTAAAGAACACGCTGGATGACCTTGACGGGAGGTTACCATCTGTCTCCCAACAGCTGTTCCAGTGGGTCTCCTCCCCCAACCTTCTCTGAGCCTTCGGGGTCCATGTGACCTGGCCATTTAGCCCATGGTGTGCAAAAAAGTGCCGCTCAGAGGTAAAACAACCCAACCCAAATACCCTATCAGTCCACTTATGATCTTTGAGAACACTCGAAGAGTCAGCTGCTCAGGATCATAGCCTCCAGATTTACCACTAATGGGTTTGAGAGATGAGTAATGAGTTTGAGTCAACTGCTCAGTCTCATAGGTTTCGTAGACACGAAACTTCCCTGGAGCGAATTGAATAAAATGAAATATCGCTGGTAGGAATTCTGCTTGGGGCAAACTGAATGGGACCAAAATCGTTTTTATGAGCCCCCCCCCCCCCTCCCCCCTGGGGCTAACCCAGGGAACCAAATATCGATGGAACCAAATATATTGAATGGGACCAAATGTCGATGGTACGATCCCTGACTGGGGAGGACTGAATGGGATGAAATATCGCAGATACGTACAGTCGCTCAAAAAAGTATCCGAACGCCATGGTTGATTACAGAATTCAGAAAAAATATCTGGAGCGTGTACAGCAACTGTACACGCTCCAGTTACCGTTCACAGCAAACTTTAGCGTGTGCAGTTACTGCACACGCTCCAGTTTGCTGTGAACGGTAACTGCACACGCTCAATATTTCCGTGAGTGAGCCCACACGATCCAGGTCTTTGTGAGCTCACACGATCCAATGTGCTGTGAACATTAACCGCAACCGCTCCAGTTTGCTGTTTCCATCTGGCAACCTTCGTGTCACGTGACACGAAGGTTGCCAGATCACTAATTTCTAAAAAAATCGTTGCCAGATATTTTTCCTGAATTCTGTAATCAACGATACTGTTCGGATACTTTTTTGAGCGACTGTACGCTCCCTGGGGGTAACAGAACAGGATCAAATATCCTGATCCCGGATGAACCATCTCTTTCTCGAGGATCTTTTCCAAAATAATTTTGAAGCTCTTTTGTTCTCGTAATGATAATGAACAATTTTCTGGAAGTAAGGAACAATCCTCACTGCTCGAGATTCGACTAGAGAGTAAAGGGTTTCGCGACGGAGATTTTCATTTTCTGTTCTGTCAGAAAGATTCTGGTCCATAGGAAGTGACATGCAGTCTGATATTATTAGGATTGTGGGATGGATCCAACGTGTTCTTTAACGTGCACAGGGTATGGCTCTCCCTACAAGCGGCCACGGCTTAACGTCCCACCCTACGGACGCGGCGTTTCCAAGCCCTTCGTTGTCCCCTACTGACGAAGGGCAGGCGCGGAATTTTGCAGAGATAAATCTCGACTATGGTCTAGGTGAGATTTTAATCTGCAGATTATGAGCCTGGCGCGCTACCGACAGAGCCGACCGTCGACCCTTTCAAGGAAGTGTAGGGGATATGCAAAAAAGTTTGCTTCAAAAGAAAAAGTTAAAAAAAATTGTGTTCTATGGGTACTGATAAAATATTACTAATTTGCATTCCCCCAATCGTTCATTAGTTCTAATTTTCACTGTCAGAAGGCGTTAAAGGCGGAAAATAGAAAACTTTATTGTCTTTGTCAAAACGAGCATCCCATATTCGTTAGAAGCGATTTGCTATTCTAATAGTTCACTATGCGAATGAAAGCTTGCTGTGAGAGAAAACAGACAATGTGCGTAAATGTACTCATAAGAGACTGCAACTGGGGATAGAATGTGGCTTTAATTTCGTATCAAGTCTACGCTGTATCCAACGCTGAATGTAGGGTTGGGTTGTTGGATTGTTTTACCTCTGAGCGGCGCTTTTTTGCACACCATGGGCTAAATAGCCAGGTCACATGGACCCCGAAGGCTCAGAGAAGTTTGGGGGAGGGGACCCACTGGAACAGCTGTTGGGAGACAGATGGTAGCCTCCCGTCAAGGCCATCCGGCGTGTTCTTTAACGTGCATAGGGTATGGCTCTCCCGCACACGGGGCCACGGCTTAACGTCCCATCTGACGGACGGCGGCCTTTCCAAGCCCATCGGTGTCCCCTACTGACCGTGGGCAGGGCAGGGAATTTTACGGAGATAAATCTCAACGCTGACCCAGCTGGGAATCGAACCGGGGAACTACAGATTACGAGCCTGTCGCGCTACCGACTGAGCCACCCCCGCCCCGTGAATGTAGGGAAGATAAAGAGTTATCCCCCTCCCCACACACACACATTTCAGAATTTCAATAACAGTAAAGGAAGCGAAAAAAAAAATGTAAACCGCTAAAACGAGAGGTTTAAAGCATTAGCTGGGTGCTTTTATTATAGAGCATAATTTACGATAATATCGAAACGGTATTCTTTTCCATTTCAGTCTATTCACTTGTCTTCCCCCCCCCCCGCCCCCAACACACACACATACCAGTTCTAATTTTCCACAAATCCTTTTTTACATTGTTGGAACTGGAAAGTCTTTGAAAGCAGGGTTCTTGAACAGGTTGATGTCAGACTTCTGTGCCAAGAAGCGATTCGCAATAATAATCCCGAAAAAGAACCTATATGCTCGCTTAAATGGGAAGATGGGAACAGAGGAGCAGAGTCTGTGAGCGAAACAGGAGAAATCTCGCAAAAATTGTAGACTCTGAGGGCGAGGTATCCTGCACATTATTGTGCTTGAATCTGTTCTGAGGGAGAGGTATGCTGCAAATTATTGTGCTTGATTCTGTATTACTCGTAAATTCCTCTGCAGATGCTGCATATGGTGAAAATACCATTTTCGGGAAAAACAAGGGGAAAGGAATGTGGGGTACAGTAGCGAGGCAGGGAGGGCTTCAGTTGGACCGAGATTTCTCTCAGAGCAGACAGCACTGAGATTTTAGGGAGAACAGTTGGACGGGATGGCCAGAGCTCTGGGCGGGCCAGATTCAGTATCGGCATATCGGAATCATTGGAAATGAGTGCAGGACTTTGAATCAAAAGCAGTGTGATTTGATGCGTTAACGTAAGGACATCCCTATGAATGAGTGGTTTCCTAAAATTAGAAGCAGAGAGACCGGAATTTGCTTCCGAAGTGCCTAACCAGTGAAGGGCACCCTCCCCCTTCCAACATAACCACGATGATGCAGCCAACCGCCTCTCTTCGCAGCAGCCAAATTACCCAACAGCATATGTGATGGTCAACTGAGAGCCCGTCTCCACATCAGCCACAGTGCGATGGAGATGTTTTCCTAGTCATCGGCCAAAGGACGAATTAAGGAGATGGTCCCCACCCGAAGCTAGAGTGACGACGACCTGGCCGTAATCCGATGCAGCTGACGGACGAACTGAGCACTTAGAACGGTACGCTTACCCTTCCTTTAACTTATAAGTTGCTATCCTTAATCCTAGATTTTAAATTTAAAGGGGTTCCACAGTTCCATAGTTAATTGTTCAGCCTGTATTGTTAGATATTTTGTTTCAATAAATATTGTTATCGTTTTATGTTTTCCATAAGCCTGAGTTGTGCTCATCATTGAATTTCATTTTTATAAAAACGTCTTCCCCTAAGGAGACGGCCTGGCATTTTTGCAGCCCGCATTGTCTAATTAAGGGAATAATTCGTAATTGAGCAATGTGGGAAACACAACGCCACAGATTTAAATTTGCATATCTCTACATAAAAATGAATAGCGCTTGCAACCGCGAGGTGCGCACAACATCTGCTCTGAGGGAGAGGCATGCTGCAAATTATTGTGGTTGAACCTGCTCTGAGCAGTTCCTTGCGGTTTGCATTCTTCACCGCACTTCCCAAAAAGTTATGGGTTAGTTTTTGGAATTATGTCACTATTTCCCCATTGACTTAAATGTTGTAAACTATTGCGCTCTCCTCTGCAGCATATAAAATCCTTCGTATTATTGGACTCATTCATCCAGTGTACGAAATCTTTTGGATCATTGTGCTCTTTCATCCAACGTACAAAAGCTCTTGGATTGTTGAGATCTTTCACCCAGCGGATAAAATCCTTTGTATTATTGGGTTCTTTCATCTAGTGTAAAAAAAACCCTTTGGATTATTGGATTTTTACCTCCAACACACAGAATCCTTTGGATTATTGTTGTCTTCCTCCAGCGTACAAAATCCTTTACATCATTCTTCTCTTTCATCCAACATATAGAATCATTTCGATCATTATTCTTTTTCATCCAGCATACAAAATCTCTTGAATTATAGGGGGTGGGGTGGCTCCGTCGGTAGTGCGCCAGGCTCGTAATCTGTAGTTCCCAGGTTCGAGTCCCTCCTGGGTCAGCGTTGAGATTTATCTCCGCAAAATTCCCCGCCCTGCCCACGGTCAGTAGGGGACACCGATGGGCTTGGAAAGGCCGCCGTCCGTCGGATGGGACGTTAAGCCGTGGCCCCGTATACGGGAGAGTCATATCCTGTGCACGTTAAAGAACACGCTAAATGGCCTTGACGGGAGGCTACCATATGTCTCTCAACAGCTGTTCCAGTGGGTTCCCTCCCCCAACCTTCTCTGAGCCTTCGGGGTCCTTGTGACCTGGCCATTTTGCCCATGGTGTGCAAAAAGTGCCGCTCAGAGGTAAAACAACCCAACCCAAAATCCATCACTATGGCCGCGTGGTTAGCGAACTTGACTGGGAACATAGGGACCTGTGGCCTACTAAGAATATTTATATTTTGGATTGTTTTACCTCTGAGCGGCACTTCTTTTTGCACAGAATTATTTAAATGGCCAGGTCATAAGAACCCCAAGGGCTCGTAGAAGGTTGGGAAAGGAAATGGAAGCCTATCATCGAGGCCATATTCAGCGCGTTCTTTGATGAGCACAAGGTACGACTTTCATGCTCACGGAACCACTGCTTAATGTCCCATCTGACGGACAGTGTCCTCTTTCTCATCTAGGACAGAATGTGGATTACCAGAGAAAATTTCTAAAAGCACGCACAGTTGGATCTCGAGCCTGGGAACTGCAAATTATGAGCCTGACGAGCTACCAACGGAGCTTAAGCGTTTATCCAGTATTGGTTTTGGAGTATAATTAGACCTAGTCAAAGAAATATTTGGCAACATCGACATAAAAATTTGGGGGGGGGGGGAGAAGGGAGAACACTCCTTGAATTCTATCTATATCCACCTACACCCGATGATCAACTAATTGCATGAAAATTTTTCAATTGAATAATTTTCATCCCACACTTTACCCCCTTGAGTAACCATGACGCTACACCACTGATGTTTTCCTCACTTTACCTCTTGAGTAACCATAGTGATACACCACCGACGTCTTCCTCACTTTAGCTCTTGAGTAATCATTGTGCACACCACCGATGTCTTCCTCATTTTCCTCCTGACCGATGTCTTCCTCACTTTACCTCTTGATTAACCATGGTGCACACCACCGATGACTTCCTCACTTTACCTATTGAGTAATCATGGTGCTACACCACCCACCGATGTCTTCCTTACTTTGCCTCTTGAGTAACCATAGTGCTATACCACCGATGTCTTCCTCATTTTCCTCCTGACCGATGTCTTCCTCACTTTACCTCTTGATTAACCATGGTGCACACCACCGATGACTTCCTCACTTTACCTATTGAGTAATCATGGTGCTACACCACCCACCGATGTCTTCCTCACTTTACCTCTTGATTAACCATAGTGCACACCACCGATGACTTCCTCACTTTACCTATTGAGTAATCATGGTGCTACACCACCCACCGATGTCTTCCTTACTTTGCCTCTTGAGTAACCATAGTGCTATACCACCGATGTCTTCCTCATTTTCCTCCTGACCGATGTCTTCCTCACTTTACCTCTTGATTAACCATGGTGCACACCACCGATGACTTCCTCACTTTACCTATTGAGTAATCATGGTGCTAAACCACCCACCGATGTTTTCCTCACTTTTCCTCTTGATTAACCATAGTGCACACCACCGATGACTTCCTCACTTTACCTATTGAGTAATCATGGTGCTAAACCACCCACCGATGTTTTCCTCACTTTACCTCTTGAGTAACCATAGTGATACACCACCGACGTCTTCCTCACTTTAGCTCTTGAGTAATCATTGGGCACACCACCGATGTCTTCCTCATTTTCCTCCTGACCGATGTCTTCCTCACTTTACCTCTTGATTAACCATGGTGCACACCACCGATGACTTCCTCACTTTACCTATTGAGTAATCATGGTGCTACACCACCCACCGATGTCTTCCTCACTTTACCTCTTGATTAACCATAGTGCACACCACCGATGACTTCCTCACTTTACCTATTGAGTAATCATGGTGCTACACCACCCACCGATGTCTTCCTTACTTTGCCTCTTGAGTAACCATAGTGCTATACCACCGATGTCTTCCTCATTTTCCTCCTGACCGATGTCTTCCTCACTTTACCTCTTGTGACCTTTGTGATTAACCATGGTGCACACCATCGATGACTGCTATACCACCGATGTCTTCCTCATTTTCCTCCTGACCGATGTCTTCCTCACTTTACCTCTTGATTAACCATGGTGCACACCACCGATGACTTCCTCACTTTACCTATTGAGTAATCATGGTGCTAAACCACCCACCGATGTTTTCCTCACTTTTCCTCTTGATTAACCATAGTGCACACCACCGATGACTTCCTCACTTTACCTATTGAGTAATCATGGTGCTACACCACCCACCGATGTCTTCCTCACTTTACCTCTTGATTAACCATGGTGCACACCACCGATGACTTCCTCACTTTACCTATTGAGTAATCATGGTGCTACACCACCCACCGATGTCTTCCTCACTTTACCTCTTGATTAACCATAGTGCACACCACCGATGACTTCCTCACTTTACCTATTGAGTAATCATGGTGCTACACCACCCACCGATGTTTTCCTCACTTTACCTCTTGATTAACCATAGTGCACACCACCGATGACTTCCTCACTTTACCTATTGAGTAATCATGGTGCTACACCACCCACCGATGTCTTCCTCACTTTACCTCTTGATTAACCATGGTGCACACCACCGATGACTTCCTCACTTTACCTATTGAGTAATCATGGTGCTACACCACCCACCGATGTCTTCCTCACTTTACCTCTTGATTAACCATAGTGCACACCACCGATGACTTCCTCACTTTACCTATTGAGTAATCATGGTGCTACACCACCCACCGATGTCTTCCTCACTTTACCTCTTGATTAACCATGGTGCACACCACCGATGACTTCCTCACTTTACCTATTGAGTAATCATGGTGCTAAAACACCCACCGATGTCTTCCTCACTTTACCTCTTGATTAACCATAGTGCACACCACCGATGACTTCCTCACTTTACCTATTGAGTAATCATGGTGCTACACCACCCACCGATGTCTTCCTTACTTTGCCTCTTGAGTAACCATAGTGCTATACCACCGATGTCTTCCTCATTTTCCTCCTGACCGATGTCTTCTTCACTTTACCTCTTGATTAACCATGGTGCACACCACCGATGACTTCCTCACTTTACCTATTGAGTAATCATGGTGCTACACCACCCACCGATATCTTCCTTACTTTGCCTCTTGAGTAACCATAGTGCTATACCACCGATGTCTTCCTCATTTTCCTCCTGACCGATATCTTCCTCACTTTACCTCTTGATTATCCATGGTGCACACCACCGATGACTTCCTCACTTTACCTATTGAGTAATCATGGTGCTACACCACCCACCGATATCTTCCTTACTTTGCCTCTTGAGTAACCATAGTGCTATACCACCGATGTCTTCCTCATTTTCCTCCTGACCGATGTCCTCCTCACTTTACCTCTTGATTAACCATGGTGCACCCCACCGATGACTTCCTCACTTTACCTATTGAGTAATCATGGTGCTACACCACCCACCGATATCTTCCTTACTTTGCCTCTTGAGTAACCATAGTGCTATACCACCGATGTCTTCCTCATTTTCCTCCTGACCGATATCTTCCTCACTTTACCTCTTGATTATCCATGGTGCACACCACCGATGACTTCCTCACTTTACCTATTGAGTAATCATGGTGCTACACCACCCACCGATATCTTCCTTACTTTGCCTCTTGAGTAACCATAGTGCTATACCACCGATGTCTTCCTCATTTTCCTCCTGACCGATGTCCTCCTCACTTTACCTCTTGATTAACCATGGTGCACCCCACCGATGACTTCCTCACTTTACCTATTGAGTAATCATGGTGCTACACCACCCACCGATGTCTTCCTCACTTTACCTCTTGATTAACCATAGTGCACACCACCGATGACTTCCTCACTTTACCTATTGAGTAATCATGGTGCTACACCACCCACCGATGTCTTCCTTACTTTGCCTCTTGAGTAACCATAGTGCTATACCACCGATGTCTTCCTCATTTTCCTCCTGACCGATGTCTTCCTCACTTTACCTCTTGTGACCTTTGTGATTAACCATGGTGCACACCATCGATGACTGCTATACCACCGATGTCTTCCTCATTTTCCTCCTGACCGATGTCTTCCTCACTTTACCTCTTGATTAACCATGGTGCACACCACCGATGACTTCCTCACTTTACCTATTGAGTAATCATGGTGCTAAACCACCCACCGATGTTTTCCTCACTTTTCCTCTTGATTAACCATAGTGCACACCACCGATGACTTCCTCACTTTACCTATTGAGTAATCATGGTGCTAAACCACCCACCGATGTTTTCCTCACTTTACCTCTTGAGTAACCATAGTGATACACCACCGACGTCTTCCTCACTTTAGCTCTTGAGTAATCATTGTGCACACCACCGATGTCTTCCTCATTTTCCTCCTGACCGATGTCTTCCTCACTTTACCTCTTGATTAACCATGGTGCACACCACCGATGACTTCCTCACTTTACCTATTGAGTAATCATGGTGCTACACCACCCACCGATGTCTTCCTCACTTTACCTCTTGATTAACCATAGTGCACACCACCGATGACTTCCTCACTTTACCTATTGAGTAATCATGGTGCTACACCACCCACCGATGTCTTCCTTACTTTGCCTCTTGAGTAACCATAGTGCTATACCACCGATGTCTTCCTCATTTTCCTCCTGACCGATGTCTTCCTCACTTTACCTCTTGTGACCTTTGTGATTAACCATGGTGCACACCATCGATGACTGCTATACCACCGATGTCTTCCTCATTTTCCTCCTGACCGATGTCTTCCTCACTTTACCTCTTGATTAACCATGGTGCACACCACCGATGACTTCCTCACTTTACCTATTGAGTAATCATGGTGCTAAACCACCCACCGATGTTTTCCTCACTTTTCCTCTTGATTAACCATAGTGCACACCACCGATGACTTCCTCACTTTACCTATTGAGTAATCATGGTGCTACACCACCCACCGATGTCTTCCTCACTTTACCTCTTGATTAACCATGGTGCACACCACCGATGACTTCCTCACTTTACCTATTGAGTAATCATGGTGCTACACCACCCACCGATGTCTTCCTCACTTTACCTCTTGATTAACCATAGTGCACACCACCGATGACTTCCTCACTTTACCTATTGAGTAATCATGGTGCTACACCACCCACCGATGTTTTCCTCACTTTACCTCTTGATTAACCATAGTGCACACCACCGATGACTTCCTCACTTTACCTATTGAGTAATCATGGTGCTACACCACCCACCGATGTCTTCCTCACTTTACCTCTTGATTAACCATGGTGCACACCACCGATGACTTCCTCACTTTACCTATTGAGTAATCATGGTGCTACACCACCCACCGATGTCTTCCTCACTTTACCTCTTGATTAACCATAGTGCACACCACCGATGACTTCCTCACTTTACCTATTGAGTAATCATGGTGCTACACCACCCACCGATGTCTTCCTCACTTTACCTCTTGATTAACCATGGTGCACACCACCGATGACTTCCTCACTTTACCTATTGAGTAATCATGGTGCTAAAACACCCACCGATGTCTTCCTCACTTTACCTCTTGATTAACCATAGTGCACACCACCGATGACTTCCTCACTTTACCTATTGAGTAATCATGGTGCTACACCACCCACCGATGTCTTCCTTACTTTGCCTCTTGAGTAACCATAGTGCTATACCACCGATGTCTTCCTCATTTTCCTCCTGACCGATGTCTTCTTCACTTTACCTCTTGATTAACCATGGTGCACACCACCGATGACTTCCTCACTTTACCTATTGAGTAATCATGGTGCTACACCACCCACCGATATCTTCCTTACTTTGCCTCTTGAGTAACCATAGTGCTATACCACCGATGTCTTCCTCATTTTCCTCCTGACCGATATCTTCCTCACTTTACCTCTTGATTATCCATGGTGCACACCACCGATGACTTCCTCACTTTACCTATTGAGTAATCATGGTGCTACACCACCCACCGATATCTTCCTTACTTTGCCTCTTGAGTAACCATAGTGCTATACCACCGATGTCTTCCTCATTTTCCTCCTGACCGATGTCCTCCTCACTTTACCTCTTGATTAACCATGGTGCACCCCACCGATGACTTCCTCACTTTACCTATTGAGTAATCATGGTGCTACACCACCCACCGATATCTTCCTTACTTTGCCTCTTGAGTAACCATAGTGCTATACCACCGATGTCTTCCTCATTTTCCTCCTGACCGATATCTTCCTCACTTTACCTCTTGATTATCCATGGTGCACACCACCGATGACTTCCTCACTTTACCTATTGAGTAATCATGGTGCTACACCACCCACCGATGTCTTCCTTACTTTGCCTCTTGAGTAACCACAGTGCTATACCACCGATGTCTTCCTCATTTTCCTCCTGACCGATGTCTTCTTCACTTTACCTCTTGATTAACCATGGTGCACCCCACCGATGACTTCCTCACTTTACCTATTGAGTAATCATGGTGCTACACCACCCACCGATATCTTCCTTACTTTGCCTCTTGAGTAACCATAGTGCTATACCACCGATGTCTTCCTCATTTTCCTCCTGACCGATGTCCTCCTCACTTTACCTCTTGATTAACCATAGTGCACACCACCGATGACTTCCTCACTTTACCTATTGAGTAATCATGGTGCTACACCACCCACCGTTGTCTTCCTTACTTTGAGTCTTGAGTAACCACAGTGCTATACCACCGATGTCTTCCTCATTTTCCTCCTGACCGATGTCTTCTTCACTTTACCTCTTGATTAACCATGGTGCACACCACCGATGACTGCTATACCACCGATGTCTTCCTCATTTTCCTCCTGACCGATGTCTTCCTCACTTTACCTCTTGATTAACCATGGTGCACACCACCAATGACTTCCTCACTCTACCTCTTGATTAACCATGGTGCACACCACCGATGACTTCCTCACTTTACCTATTGAGTAATCATGGTGCTACACCACCCACCGATGTCTTCCTTACTTTGCCTCTTGAGTAACCATAGTGCTATACCACCGATGTCTTCCTCATTTTCCTCCTGACCGATATCTTCCTCACTTTACCTCTTGATTAACCATGGTGCACCCCACCGATGACTTCCTCACTTTACCTATTGAGTAATCATGGTGCTACACCACCCACCGATATCTTCCTTACTTTGCCTCTTGAGTAACCATAGTGCTATACCACCGATGTCTTCCTCATTTTCCTCCTGACCGATGTCCTCCTCACTTTACCATGGTGCACACCACCGATGACTGCTATACCACCGATGTCTTCCTCATTTTCCTCCTGACCGATGTCTTCCTCACTTTACCTCTTGATTAACCATGGTGCACACCACCAATGACTTCCTCACTCTACCTCTTGATTAACCATGGTGCACACCACCGATGACTTCCTCACTTTACCTATTGAGTAATCATGGTGCTACACCACCCACCGATGTCTTCCTTACTTTGCCTCTTGAGTAACCATAGTGCTATACCACCGATGTCTTCCTCATTTTCCTCCTGACCGATATCTTCCTCACTTTACCTCTTGATTATCCATGGTGCACACCACCGATGACTTCCTCACTTTACCTATTGAGTAATCATGGTGCTACACCACCCACCGATGTCTTCCTTACTTTGCCTCTTGAGTAACCACAGTGCTATACCACCGATGTCTTCCTCATTTTCCTCCTGACCGATGTCTTCTTCACTTTACCTCTTGATTAACCATGGTGCACCCCACCGATGACTTCCTCACTTTACCTATTGAGTAATCATGGTGCTACACCACCCACCGATATCTTCCTTACTTTGCCTCTTGAGTAACCATAGTGCTATACCACCGATGTCTTCCTCATTTTCCTCCTGACCGATATCTTCCTCACTTTACCTCTTGATTAACCATGGTGCACCCCACCGATGACTTCCTCACTTTACCTATTGAGTAATCATGGTGCTACACCACCCACCGATATCTTCCTTACTTTGCCTCTTGAGTAACCATAGTGCTATACCACCGATGTCTTCCTCATTTTCCTCCTGACCGATGTCCTCCTCACTTTACCTCTTGATTAACCATAGTGCACACCACCGATGACTTCCTCACTTTACCTATTGAGTAATCATGGTGCTACACCACCCACCGATGTCTTCCTTACTTTGCGTCTTGAGTAACCATAGTGCTATACCACCGATGTCTTCCTCATTTTCCTCCTGACCGATATCTTCCTCACTTTACCTCTTGATTAACCATGGTGCACCCCACCGATGACTTCCTCACTTTACCTATTGAGTAATCATGGTGCTACACCACCCACCGATATCTTCCTTACTTTGCCTCTTGAGTAACCATAGTGCTATACCACCGATGTCTTCCTCATTTTCCTCCTGACCGATGTCTTCTTCACTTTACCTCTTGATTAACCATGGTGTACCCCACCGATGACTTCCTCACTTTACCTATTGAGTAATCATGGTGCTACACCACCCACCGATATCTTCCTTACTTTGCCTCTTGAGTAACCATAGTGCTATACCACCGATGTCTTCCTCATTTTCCTCCTGACCGATGTCCTCCTCACTTTACCTCTTGATTAACCATGGTGCACCCCACCGATGACTTCCTCACTTTACCTATTGAGTAATCATGGTGCTACACCACCCACCGTTGTCTTCCTTACTTTGAGTCTTGAGTAACCACAGTGCTATACCACCGATGTCTTCCTCATTTTCCTCCTGACCGATGTCTTCTTCACTTTACCTCTTGATTAACCATGGTGCACACCACCGATGACTGCTATACCACCGATGTCTTCCTCATTTTCCTCCTGACTGATGTCTTCCTCACTTTACCTCTTGATTAACCATGGTGCACACCACCAATGACTTCCTCACTCTACCTCTTGATTAACCATGGTGCACACCACCGATGACTTCCTCACTTTACCTATTGAGTAATCATGGTGCTACACCACCCACCGTTGTCTTCCTTACTTTGAGTCTTGAGTAACCACAGTGCTATACCACCGATGTCTTTCTCATTTTCCTCCTGACCGATGTCTTCTTCACTTTACCTCTTGATTAACCATGGTGCACACCACCGATGACTGCTATACCACCGATGTCTTCCTCATTTTCCTCCTGACCGATGTCTTCCTCACTTTACCTCTTGATTAACCATGGTGCACACCACCAATGACTTCCTCACTCTACCTCTTGATTAACCATGGTGCACACCACCGATGACTTCCTCACTTTACCTATTGAGTAATCATGGTGCTACACCACCCACCGATGTCTTCCTTACTTTGCCTCTTGAGTAACCATAGTGCTATACCACCGATGTCTTCCTCATTTTCCTCCTGACCGATATCTTCCTCACTTTACCTCTTGATTAACCATGGTGCACCCACCGATGACTTCCTCACTTTACCTATTGAGTAATCATGGTGCTACACCACCCACCGATATCTTCCTTACTTTGCCTCTTGAGTAACCATAGTGCTATACCACCGATGTCTTCCTCATTTTCCTCCTGACCGATGTCCTCCTCACTTTACCTCTTGATTAACCATGGTGCACCCCACCGATGACTTCCTCACTTTACCTATTGAGTAATCATGGTGCTACACCACCCACCGTTGTCTTCCTTACTTTGAGTCTTGAGTAACCACAGTGCTATACCACCGATGTCTTCCTCATTTTCCTCCTGACCGATGTCTTCTTCACTTTACCTCTTGATTAACCATGGTGCACACCACCGATGACTGCTATACCACCGATGTCTTCCTCATTTTCCTCCTGACCGATGTCTTCCTCACTTTACCTCTTGATTAACCATGGTGCACACCACCAATGACTTCCTCACTCTACCTCTTGATTAACCATGGTGCACCCCACCGATGACTTCCTCACTTTACCTATTGAGTAATCATGGTGCTACACCACCCACCGTTGTCTTCCTTACTTTGAGTCTTGAGTAACCACAGTGCTATACCACCGATGTCTTTCTCATTTTCCTCCTGACCGATGTCTTCTTCACTTTACCTCTTGATTAACCATGGTGCACACCACCGATGACTGCTATACCACCGATGTCTTCCTCATTTTCCTCCTGACCGATGTCTTCCTCACTTTACCTCTTGATTAACCATGGTGCACACCACCAATGACTTCCTCACTCTACCTCTTGATTAACCATGGTGCACCCCACCGATGACTTCCTCACTTTACCTATTGAGTAATCATGGTGCTACACCACCCAC
The DNA here is from genome assembly GCA_038380435.1 of Ryuthela nishihirai. Lineage (NCBI taxonomy): Eukaryota > Metazoa > Arthropoda > Arachnida > Araneae > Heptathelidae > Ryuthela > Ryuthela nishihirai. Next base: position 37,475,510 of record JAWZYU010000003.1, on the reverse strand, counting down.
CGTTGTCTTCCTTACTTTGAGTCTTGAGTAACCACAGTGCTATACCACCGATGTCTTTCTCATTTTCCTCCTGACCGATGTCTTCTTCACTTTACCTCTTGATTAACCATGGTGCACACCACCGATGACTGCTATACCACCGATGTCTTCCTCATTTTCCTCCTGACCGATGTCTTCCTCACTTTACCTCTTGATTAACCATGGTGCACACCACCAATGACTTCCTCACTCTACCTCTTGATTAACCATGGTGCACACCACCGATGACTTCCTCACTTTACCTATTGAGTAATCATGGTGCTACACCACCCACCGATGTCTTCCTTACTTTGCCTCTTGAGTAACCATAGTGCTATACCACCGATGTCTTCCTCATTTTCCTCCTGACCGATATCTTCCTCACTTTACCTCTTGATTAACCATGGTGCACCCCACCGATGACTTCCTCACTTTACCTATTGAGTAATCATGGTGCTACACCACCCACCGATATCTTCCTTACTTTGCCTCTTGAGTAACCATAGTGCTATACCACCGATGTCTTCCTCATTTTCCTCCTGACCGATGTCCTCCTCACTTTACCTCTTGATTAACCATGGTGCACCCCACCGATGACTTCCTCACTTTACCTATTGAGTAATCATGGTGCTACACCACCCACCGTTGTCTTCCTTACTTTGAGTCTTGAGTAACCACAGTGCTATACCACCGATGTCTTCCTCATTTTCCTCCTGACCGATGTCTTCTTCACTTTACCTCTTGATTAACCATGGTGCACACCACCGATGACTGCTATACCACCGATGTCTTCCTCATTTTCCTCCTGACCGATGTCTTCCTCACTTTACCTCTTGATTAACCATGGTGCACACCACCAATGACTTCCTCACTCTACCTCTTGATTAACCATGGTGCACCCCACCGATGACTTCCTCACTTTACCTATTGAGTAATCATGGTGCTACACCACCCACCGTTGTCTTCCTTACTTTGAGTCTTGAGTAACCACAGTGCTATACCACCGATGTCTTTCTCATTTTCCTCCTGACCGATGTCTTCTTCACTTTACCTCTTGATTAACCATGGTGCACACCACCGATGACTGCTATACCACCGATGTCTTCCTCATTTTCCTCCTGACCGATGTCTTCCTCACTTTACCTCTTGATTAACCATGGTGCACACCACCAATGACTTCCTCACTCTACCTCTTGATTAACCATGGTGCACACCACCGATGACTTCCTCACTTTACCTATTGAGTAATCATGGTGCTACACCACCCACCGATGTCTTCCTTACTTTGCCTCTTGAGTAACCATAGTGCTATACCACCGATGTCTTCCTCATTTTCCTCCTGACCGATATCTTCCTCACTTTACCTCTTGATTAACCATGGTGCACCCCACCGATGACTTCCTCACTTTACCTATTGAGTAATCATGGTGCTACACCACCCACCGATATCTTCCTTACTTTGCCTCTTGAGTAACCATAGTGCTATACCACCGATGTCTTCCTCATTTTCCTCCTGACCGATGTCTTCTTCACTTTACCTCTTGATTAACCATGGTGTACCCCACCGATGACTTCCTCACTTTACCTATTGAGTAATCATGGTGCTACACCACCCACCGATATCTTCCTTACTTTGCCTCTTGAGTAACCATAGTGCTATACCACCGATGTCTTCCTCATTTTCCTCCTGACCGATGTCCTCCTCACTTTACCTCTTGATTAACCATGGTGCACCCCACCGATGACTTCCTCACTTTACCTATTGAGTAATCATGGTGCTACACCACCCACCGTTGTCTTCCTTACTTTGAGTCTTGAGTAACCACAGTGCTATACCACCGATGTCTTCGTCATTTTCCTCCTGACCGATGTCTTCTTCACTTTACCTCTTGATTAACCATGGTGCACACCACCGATGACTGCTATACCACCGATGTCTTCCTCATTTTCCTCCTGACCGATGTCTTCCTCACTTTACCTCTTGATTAACCATGGTGCACACCACCAATGACTTCCTCACTCTACCTCTTGATTAACCATGGTGCACACCACCGATGACTTCCTCACTTTACCTATTGAGTAATCATGGTGCTACACCACCCACCGATGTCTTCCTTACTTTGCCTCTTGAGTAACCATAGTGCTATACCACCGATGTCTTCCTCATTTTCCTCCTGACCGATATCTTCCTCACTTTACCTCTTGATTAACCATGGTGCACCCCACCGATGACTTCCTCACTTTACCTATTGAGTAATCATGGTGCTACACCACCCACCGATATCTTCCTTACTTTGCCTCTTGAGTAACCATAGTGCTATACCACCGATGTCTTCCTCATTTTCCTCCTGACCGATGTCCTCCTCACTTTACCTCTTGATTAACCATAGTGCACACCACCGATGACTTCCTCACTTTACCTATTGAGTAATCATGGTGCTACACCACCCACCGATGTCTTCCTTACTTTGCCTCTTGAGTAACCATAGTGCTATACCACCGATGTCTTCCTCATTTTCCTCCTGACCGATATCTTCCTCACTTTACCTCTTGATTAACCATGGTGCACCCCACCGATGACTTCCTCACTTTACCTATTGAGTAATCATGGTGCTACACCACCCACCGATGTCTTCCTTACTTTGCCTCTTGAGTAACCATAGTGCTATACCACCGATGTCTTCCTCATTTTCCTCCTGACCGATGTCCTCCTCACTTTACCTCTTGATTAACCATAGTGCACACCACCGATGACTTCCTCACTTTACCTATTGAGTAATCATGGTGCTACACCACCCACCGATGTCTTCCTTACTTTGCCTCTTGAGTAACCATAGTGCTATACCACCGATGTCTTCCTCATTTTCCTCCTGACCGATATCTTCCTCACTTTACCTCTTGATTAACCATGGTGCACCCCACCGATGACTTCCTCACTTTACCTATTGAGTAATCATGGTGCTACACCACCCACCGATATCTTCCTTACTTTGCCTCTTGAGTAACCATAGTGCTATACCACCGATGTCTTCCTCATTTTCCTCCTGACCGATGTCTTCTTCACTTTACCTCTTGATTAACTATGGTGTACCCCACCGATGACTTCCTCACTTTACCTATTGAGTAATCATGGTGCTACACCACCCACCGTTGTCTTCCTTACTTTGAGTCTTGAGTAACCACAGTGCTATACCACCGATGTCTTCCTCATTTTCCTCCTGACCGATATCTTCCTCACTTTACCTCTTGATTAACCATGGTGCACCCCACCGATGACTTCCTCACTTTACCTATTGAGTAATCATGGTGCTACACCACCCACCGATATCTTCCTTACTTTGCCTCTTGAGTAACCATAGTGCTATACCACCGATGTCTTCCTCATTTTCCTCCTGACCGATGTCCTCCTCACTTTACCTCTTGATTAACCGTGGTGCACCCCACCGATGACTTCCTCACTTTACCTATTGAGTAATCATGGTGCTACACCACCCACCGTTGTCTTCCTTACTTTGAGTCTTGAGTAACCACAGTGCTATACCACCGATGTCTTCCTCATTTTCCTCCTGACCGATGTCTTCTTCACTTTACCTCTTGATTAACCATGGTGCACACCACCGATGTCTTCCTCATTTTCCTCCTGACCGATGTCTTCCTCACTTTACCTCTTGATTAACCATGGTGCACACCACCAATGACTTCCTCACTCTACCTCTTGATTAACCATGGTGCACACCACCGATGACTTCCTCACTTTACCTATTGAGTAATCATGGTGCTACACCACCCACCGATGTCTTCCTTACTTTGCCTCTTGAATAACCACAGTGCTATACCACCGATGTCTTCCTCATTTTCCTCCTGACCGATATCTTCCTCACTTTACCTCTTGATTATCCATGGTGCACACCACCGATGACTTCCTCACTTTACCTATTGAGTAATCATGGTGCTACACCACCCACCGATGTCTTCCTTACTTTGCCTCTTGAGTAACCATAGTGCTATACCACCGATGTCTTCCTCATTTTCCTCCTGACCGATGTCCTCCTCACTTTACCTCTTGATTAACCATGGTGCACACCACCAATGACTTCCTCACTCTACCTCTTGATTAACCATGGTGCACACCACCGATGACTTCCTCACTTTACCTATTGAGTAATCATGGTGCTACACCACCCACCGATGTCTTCCTTACTTTGCTTCTTGAATAACCACAGTGCTATACCACCGATGTCTTCCTCATTTTCCTCCTGAGTAACCATAGTGCTACATCACCGATGACCAGGGGCGTAGCGAAGGACTATTTGGTTGGGGGGGGGGGGAGTAGAAATAAAAAATTTTCCATCTCGAGATATTCAAATTTTGCCAACTGAGCAAACACTTAGATTTTCGCTCCGTGGGGGCATAATTTCAGAGAGAAATTATTCAAACTCCTCAAGATTTTGCGAAGTTTTCTCGATCAACTATTTTCAAGTGGATTCGAATTTTGCCAACTGCCCTACACTTTGTTAAGTTTCCTCATTCCTCAATAATTTGTCCAACACTCCTTAATTTCACAAAACAAATCTCAATTTTCTCAAGTTTCACAACTCGTCTATACTTTACCAAGTGCATTCGAATTTTGCCAACTACTCTAGATTTTGCCAACTCGCCGTAATTTTACAGAAAAAGTCGCACTTTTTACATCTTCCCTGAATTTGCAAAGCCACTTCGAATTTTATCAACTCTCTTTAATTGCACAAGAAAGGCTCAATTTTCACAACTCCCCTGTATTTTACCAAGTAGCTTCAAGTTTTGCCAACTCCCCTAGATTTTGTCAAGAGTGTTTGGTTTTTCCAACTCTCCTTAACTTCACAAAACCAATCCCAATTTTTACAACTCACCTGTACTTTATTAAGTGGTTTCCAATTTTGCCAACTTCTCTAGATTTTCCCAAGTTTTCTCGATTTTGTCAACTCTCTTTAATTTCACAAAAACAATCCCAATTTTCACAAATCGCCCGTATTTTACCAAATGGATTCGAATTTTGCCAACTCCCCCAAGATTTTCCAACTCTCCTAGATATTGCAAAGTTGCCTTGATTTTGCCAACACGCCATAATTTTACAGAAAAAAGACTGCAATTTTTACATCTCACCTGAATTTTGTCAACTCTCCTCGATTTTGCCAAGTCACTCAGAATTTTGCCAACTGCCCCTAGTTTTTACCAACTGCCCCTAGATTTTGTCAACTCCCTAAGTTTTGCCAACTCTCCTAGATTTTGCCAACTCGCCATAATTTTACAGAAAAAAATCCCAAATTTTCACCTCACATGAATTTTGCCAACTCCTCACGATTTTGCCAAGTCACTCCGAATTTTGCCAACTGTCCCTAGATTTTGCCAACTCACCATAATTTTGCCAACTCACCATAATTTTGCCAACTGTCCCTAGATTTTGTAAACTCACCATAATTTTGCAGAAAAAAATCCTATTTTTTACATCTCACCTGAATTTTGCCAACTCCTCACGATTTTGTCAAGTCACTCCGAATTTTGTCAACTCCTCACGATTTTGTCAAGTCACTCCGAATTTTGTCAACTCCCCAAGATTTTTCCAAGTCTCTCCGAATTTTGCCAACTACCCCTAAATTTTGTCAACTTCCTAAGTTTTGCTAACTCTCCTAGATTTTGCCAAGTTGTACCAATTTTGCCAATCCCCAAGATTTTACCAAGTCTCTCCGAATTTTGCCAACTCCCTAAGATTTTGCCAAGTTGTCCCGATTTTGCCAACTCACCTGTATTTTACTAAGCGGCTTCGAATTTTGCCAACTGCTCTAAATTTTGCCGTCTCTCCATTTTCCAAACTGCCCTAGATTTGCCAAGTTGCCTCGATTTTGACAATTCCCCTTAATTTTTCAAAAAAAAATTACTAATTTTCACAACTCATCTAGATTTTACGAAGTCGCTTCGAATTTTGCCAACTCTGAGTTACTTTGGGGAGGAGCCTCCCCCCACCCCCCACCCCGTGGCTACGCCCCTGCCGATGACTTCCTCACTTTATCTTCTGAGTAACCAATGGACTGAGTTGAGATTTTTCTCCGCTAACCCCTGTTCTCTCCTCGATGAGAAAGGGGACATCGCTGGGTTCGGAAAGGCTGCCGTCCGTCGAATGGGACGTTAAGCCATGGCGCCATGCCCTGTGCACGGTAAAAAATTCATGGATGCCCTTGACATGACGAGAAATTACCATCTGTCCCCTAACATGTTCATGTCCCTTTCCCAATCTTCTCTGAACATTGGGGTCCTTGTGACCTGGCCATTTCGCCTATTGTGTGCAAAAAAAAGTGCCCTCAGAACTAAACCAATCCAACCTCCTGAGTAACTCGTAACTATGGACATCCACTCCACCCTGAAAAATATAAACATCCATCTTAATTTCAGCTAGTTTTCTTAACTGAAATGCCGAGCAAAGTCAAGATTTTAAAGTAGCACCTGCCGACAACACATCTCTCAGCTCTCTCTCAGCCGGCGGGTACGGTTAGAATCGCTCATAACATAGCCACTCTTGAAAATGTGTGCTGGTATATTTACACCATTTCGATCGAATCCATAACCGTCCAACAAAAAGTCCGAAAGCTCTCCATTAAGCTATTTGCTGCAGCCTTTGCCATAAAAGACTTCAACTTTCCGAAATAAAAAATAAAGAATTTAACTAGCGATGTAAAATTTTTACGATTCCACCCAATCTCTTGTATCTCAAATTTTTTTTCTTTAGCATTGGGCCGTAAACCCCACCTTCGCTCCCCCCCCCCATTACTCTTAAACGCGATACAGTTGCGATGCATTCAATAACCTCAGATCACAGCATTCAGCAGCCGACTTTCACTTCCTCGCCCTCATCCATGTCGTCTGCAGACGAGATCTCCCGCCATCTGGCGATTTCGTGCGCTCTCCCCAAGCCGCCATGACAGAAAGCTGGAGCGGAAGTCGACTGAGGTCGATTCGAGGGCGGGGTCCGGCACCACGCCCCCGCCTGTGATAGGCCAACGCGTGAACACGGCTCGCGCCAGTTACGACGGACACTGACAGCCGGCAAGGCCTTGTTGGTGACCCAGGAACGAGGCCGGGTCACACAGAAGACCATGTCAGTTGTGCTTTCCGCCACAGTCAGCAACAAGGAGATGCTGATTTTCTGCAGGCCGTTGAACTTGGAAAGAGCCCGACCACCGATGCCAGTCGGCTCTCCTTCCGCCGCACGCATGACGTATGAGCTCGTGCGGTTACAACTCTGTCTCGTAGCAGCACTGGAAATAAGGAGTGGGCGACTTTTTGTCATTGTTTCGCTGGAGTGGAAGTCGTCGGTGGAGCACTAGGGTTGCCCAGACATGTCGTACGGGCGTCACTTTGCCCGGCCCAATGCATACGCTTTGCCAATGAATGTAACAAATGTTTTACGAGCTCTGTTTATGCCTTTTTTTAAGCGTCTCTCTCACCAGATGAAGAAAAGAATGTATTCTGTTAAAAGAGCGATGATTCCGAATATATAGTAAGCCGCTGGCGATATCCTTATTCTGATGAATGGCATAAGAGATTAGTGGTCATTAACGACCTGACAAGCAATTTTGTTGCAACCTTATAAGAATAAAGAACAGCAGTTAAATTAGTTAAACAAATTAACAGATCTTTGATATGCTGCTAAGCCTAATGGCCCAGATTTGATATCAGTTCTGGGCCATTAAAATAGTACACACCACTTTTGGGCCACAAAATAGTTCACACCACTTTCACACCACTTTTGGGCCACAAAAACTTTTTGGTACACACCACTTTTGGGCCACAAAATAGTACACACCACTTCGAGCTCAGTTACAATTTTGCTTTCTCTTTTTAAAAATGTGAAAACATTTGATTTCTTTTTATTTTAATTTCGATCATTTAATTAGTCTTTAGCCCTCCCATGGCCGAGTGGTTAGCGTGCTTGGCTACTGATATAAGGGACCTGGGTTCGAGCCCCGGGTAAGGCATGGATGTATGTGTCGTTTTTCTGCTGAGGTCCTGCCATCCTCTCAGACCTTCTACTATGGCATATAAACTGACAGGCTCCTGTCAGACCTCTGTGGCAAGCAGCTGCTTGAGGGGGTATTTTATTTAATCGAAACTAATCACCATTTAGTCTTCGATGTTTTTACCTATTCTTTTATATATTAATGAATCGCTCTTAGCGTTTATAATATTACTCAAGAACTTTCAGGTTCGGTAAATTATTTCTAATATTTTTCGTTACAAATAACATTTTATCATCAAACAATTATAATTATTTCGAAATTTATAAATTGTCTATAATACAAAGAACGTTATAACGACATGCGTTTCCGAATATAGGTTTTACGATAGATTGGGTTGTTTTATCTCTGAGCGGCACTTTTTTTGCACACAATGGGCTAAATGGCCAGATCACAAGGACCCCAAGGGCTAAGAGAAGGTTGGGGGGAGGATCTCCCCCCAACCTCTGGATAGCTCTTAGAAGACAGATGGTAGCCTCACGTCAACGTCATCCAGCGTGTTCTTTAGCATGCACACGGTAAGGCTCTCTCCTGCACTCGAAGCAACGGATTAACGTCCCATCCGACGGACGGCGGCCTTCCCAAGCCCATTGATGTCTCCTATTGACCGAGCACAAGGTGGGGAGTTTTCCGGAGATAAATCTGAGCGCTGATCCAGGCGGGACTCGAACCTGAGTACTACAGATTGCGAGACAGGCATGCTTCCGGCTGAGCCACTTCCTTTCCATTTTATGATGTGTCAGAGATATTTTTCTTACCCAAATCGATCACGAGCTACCTAATTACTGAAATAGTTCTGATCCGAGCTCATATCTAGCCCAAATTAAAGAATTCGAAGATATAGAAGGGTCATGTGCAGGAGTTCCCCCAGGGAGCAAATTTAGAGGGGATGCAAAGAGATCTCCGTGAAATCTTATTGAAAAGAAAAAAGTTTTTTAAACATGTGATGTGTATCGTAAAGCGGTGGGGGCAATTAGTCAACCTCCTAAAACAGAAGGCCTATAACTAAGTTATGACGTCAGCATAGGTAATCCCAAAATCTAGATTTTTCTTATATATTCAATGTGATAGGAATATATGATATATATAATATACAGGGTGAATCTGAAAAAGTGGGCAAAACTTTACGGGGTGGTAGAACGCAGCTATACGAGCAATATTCGTAATAGAATGTATGGTCGGAACGCAAGCGGTGAGAAGTTAAAAGGTAGTTTTCCACTGTCACATTTAAAGAATGAACACAAGAAGGAGAGGAGATACTTCAGAAAACATTTTATTAACAGGAATATAATTGAGGTACATGCTCAGAGAAATTGCTCAAAAGAGCTGCCGTCAGCTGTAATGCAGGCTTCACACCTGCGGGATAGGGACCGATGCACATTTGCGAAGACACCAGGCACGAGGACCGACCCTTTTATACCATTTCCAACGCCACCTAGCGGCTCGCCGTTTCCGTTCTGCCCATACTTTCTATGACGAATATTGCTCGTATAGCTGCGTTCTACCACCCCGTAAAGTTTTGCCCACTTTTTCAGATTCAACCTGTATACCTTTATACCAATTTTTTTATACATTATTGGGAGAGAAAAATGATTCACATTCTTTCTAAACAGGTATATTTGTAACCAAATATTAGTATAAAGATTAGTATTAAAATACACTAGTAGTAATAATAATAATAAAAATAATAATAGAAATAAATATGTAAGAAAAATCTAATTTTTTTTCTTTTTTTTTGGAGGGGGGGAATACTTATGCTGACGTCATAATTTAGTGAGGCGGGGTTGGCTCAGTCGGTAGCGCGATAGGCTCGTAATCTGTAGTTCCCAGGTTCGAGTCCCAGCTGGGTCAGCGTTGAGATTTATCTCCTCAAAACTCCCCGCCCTGCCCACGGTCAGTAGGTGGCACCGATGGGTTTGGAAAGGACGCCATCCGTCGGATAGGACGTTAAGCCGTGGCTCCCTGTGCGGGAGAGCCATACCCTGTGCACGTTAAAGAACACGCTGGATGGCCTTGACGGGAGGCTACCATCTGTCTCCCAACAGCTGTTCCAGTGGGTCCCCTCCACCAACCTTCTCTGAACCTTCGGGATTCATGTGAACTGGCCATTTAGCCCATGGTGTGCAAAAAAGTGCCGCTCAGAGGTAAAACAACCCATAATTTAGTTGTTTGGTCTTCTGTTACAGAAGCCAGGCTCATAATCTGGGGCGGGGGTGGCTCAGTCGGTAGCGCGCCAGGCTCGTAATCTGTAGTTCCCAGGTTCGAGTCCCAGCTGGGTCAGCATTGAAATTAATTCCCCGCCCTGCCCATGGTCAGTAGGGGACACCGATGGGCTTGGAAAGGCCGTCGTCCGTCGGATGGGACGTTACGCCGTGGCCCCGTGTGCGGGAGAGCCATACCCTGTGCACGTTAAAGAACACGCTGGATGGCCTTGACCTGGCCATTTAGCCCATGGTGTGCAAAAAAGTGCCGCTCAGAGGTAAAACAACCCAACCTAACTCATAATCTGTTTTTCCCAGGTTCCAGTCCCAATTATTCCTGCATTGAGATTTATCTCCGCTAACTCCCATTTGCCCTTTCATGTGAAAGGGAGCAGCTTTGGGCTTGGGATGGCTGCCGCCCTTCTGGTGAGACCTATAGCCATGGTCCCATGTGCAGGAGAGTCGTACTCTGTGCAAGTTAACTCGTCAGATGGCCTTGAAGGGAGACTTCCATCTGTGTCCTAATAGCTGCCCACTGGATCACGTCCTCTCAACCTTCTCTGAGCTCTTGGGGTCCTTGGGTAAAAAAACTCAACCCACTTCTGAATACTCCATAAATATGGTCACAGCGTACACTCCAAAACTCTGATTTAAAATTAGATTATCGCCTTTTAAGAACTCAATTTTAACCTTCCACTAATTTTCTTAATTTTAACCTCCAAAATTCGCGGATTCTCGATGGGCCCATAAGCGAAAATAAAAAAAAATATGCCGAGTGGTTAGCGCGCTTGGCTACTGATCTACGGGACCTGGGTTCGAGCCCCGGGTAAGGCTTGGATATTCGTGTTGTTTTCTGCTGAGGTCCTGCCATCCTCTCAGATCTTCTACTGTGGCATATAAACTGACAGGCTCCTGTCAGACCTCTGTGGCAAGCAGCTGCTTGAGGAGGTATTTATTAATTTTATTTATTAATAACAAATATAATTCAAGCAGCTGCTTGCCGCAGAGGTCTGACAGGAGCCATTCAGTTTATACGCCATAGTAGAAGGTCTGTGAGGATGGCGGAACTTCAGCAGATAAACGACACGAACACCCATGCCTTGCATAGGACTCGAACCCAGGTCCCTTAGATCAGTAGCCAATCAAGCTAGCCACGGGACGTCAACACAAATGTTCAGTCTCAAAAAACGAAAAAGATTTTCACGACTAACATCAGTCGTTTGTGCACAAAGCTCCTAATCTAATGTTTGAAGATTCGAACCCCCAACCCCTGGGCTATCTGAGATTTTACCATCTGTGTGGGGGCGTGGGTTGTTTCAGTCGATAGCGAGCCAGGCTCGTAATCTGTAGTGTCCAGGTATGACTCCCACCTGGACCAGGGTTGGGTTGTTTTTTTTTTATAGGAGAAGGAGGATAGGAGAAGGAGTTGTGTTGTTTGGGTTGTTTTACCTCTGAGCGGCACTCTTTTGCACACCACGGGCTAAATGGCCAGGTCACAAGGAGCCCGAAGGCTCAGAGAAGGTTGGGGGAGGGGATCCACTGGAACAGCTGTTGGGAGACAGATGGTAGCCTCCGGTCAAGGCCATCCAGCGTGTTCTTTAACGTGCACAGGGTATGACTCTCCCGCACACGGGGCCACGGCTTAACGTCCCATCCGACGGACGGCGGCCTTTCCAAGCCCATCGGTGTCCCCTACTGACCGTGGGCAAGGCGGGGAAATTTTCCGGAGATAAATCTCAACGCTGACCCAACTGGGACTCGAATCTGGGAACTACAGATTACGAGCCTGGCGCGCTACTGACTGAGCCACCCCCACCCCTAGGAGAAGGGGACTCACTGGAAAGATGTTAGGTGACATGTTTCCATTGGATGGCGATGACTCCTGTCAAGGCCATCCACCGAATTCGTTATCATACATAAAGTAGGGCTCCTGCACGTGGGGTCATTGCTTTACGTCCCATCCAACGGACGTAATGGTCAGAAAGGAGCGACTAATGGGCCTCCAAGCCCATCGGTGGCTCCTTTCTGACCAAATTTTTTATAAAAATAAGAATTTTAAATGCGAGCCTCTAATAAAGATTTCGAAAAAAAAAATGCATTGGCAGACCTTCTACTATGGCGTTATCAAATTGACAAGCAAGCAGCTGCTTGAAGGGGTATTATTTATTTATTAACCCAAATGCAAAGGAATCCTTGTATTCCGTCCCCACTTCTGAGGTTTCGAATTATAAAAAAGACTACCACAGTATTCGAACCTGAACCGTGCGTCAACTCGACAATACTGAGCCATTGGAAGAACTGTTCCGTAGATAACTCTATTCGCGATAGAGTAAAGGATAAAAATTTCATTCCTCTTTCCAGCCTATAACGATTCCTCTTTCCAGCCTATAACGATTCCCCTTTCCAGCCTATAACGATTCCTCTTTCGAGACGAATATCATAATGTCTGATTCTCCTTTTCCCTCGCAAATAGAGATCCTTAAAATCTCCTTTTCAAGAACCGAGTCCACCTCACTCAACAGTAGTTAGCGTATCCGGTTGCCAAGTCTACTTAACCTTTGGATCTTGTTGGCGATTATCTCCATCGTCGGCGTGTCGAACTTAGCAACGTCGAAATGTCCATTTGATGGCAGTTTAATCTGCCATTGATAGCCCGTGACGGGAGGTGTCATCTCGTCAGCCATTCAGATAGCTGACGTTTACATCTGCGCTGCTAACGAAAGGGCCCCATCTGCTGCGTGGGGTATGAGCAGTGGCTGCAGCAGCGAGAGACTCGAATCGTGGTGGCGAGTGGACCGAGTGTTTGCAGTCTTGTTCATTGCGATGATGAGTGGCCCTGTGGCGTTCCTCACCCAGATAAGGTTCAAAGATAAGGGCTTAAACAGGGCCTATTACACAGAGTCCGATAATGAAATATGGAATGCAATCTACTATCCACTCTTGGCAGCCAAATGGTTCGTGCAATCCTTCGTAAAAGGACCGAGATGAATGCGATTTCTACGAAGAGATTCGAACCAAGAATTCCGTCGGTTGGGTTGTTCGTGGCAAATGCAAGAGAATAAAGGCTCTGATAGACAGGGACAGGAGTTTGTTGGCACGAACTGTACGGCAGAACAAATTTTCTCCTCTGAGCGGCACACAATGGGCTAAATGACCAGGTCACAAAGACCCTGAGGGCTCAGAGAAGGTTGGGGGAAGGGACCCACTAGAACAGTTGTTGGGAGACAGATGGTATTCTCCCGTCAAGCCCACCAGCGTGTTCTTTAACGTGCACAGGCCATGGTTCTCCTGCACACGGGGGGCGGGGGTGGCTCAGTTGGTAGCGCACCAGGCTCGTAATCTGTAGTTCCCAGGTTCGAGTCCCAGCTGGGTCAGCGTTGAGATTTATCTCCACAAAATTCTCCGCCCTGTCCACGGTCAGTAGGGGACACCGATGGGCTTGGAAAGGCCGCCGTCCGTCGGATGGGACGTTAAGCCGTGTCCCCGTGTGCGGGAGAGCCATACCCTGTGCACGTTAAAGAACACGCTGGATGGCCTTGACGGGAGGCTACCATCTGTCTCCCAACAGCTGTTCCAGTGGGTCCCCTCCCCCAACCTTCTCTGAGCCTTCGGGGTACATGTGACTTGGCCATTTAGCTCATGGTGTACAAAAAAGTGCCGCTCAGAGGTAAAACAACCCAACCCAACAACCTGCACACGGAGCCATGGCTTAATGTCCCATCCGACCAGCGGCGCTTTCCAATCCCATTGGTGTACCCTACTGACCGTGGGAAGGGCAATGAATTTTGCAGAGAGAATTCTGTCAATTACTCCAGAGTGTCTGTTGTTTCATTACATAAAGTGTTGGGATGTTTTACGTCTGAGCAGCACTTTTTTGCACACAATGGCCAGGTCATAAGAACTTCAAGGGCTCAGAGATGGTTGGGGGAGGAGACCCACTGGACAGTTGTTAAGGGACAGATGGAAGCCTCCCATCAAGGCCATCCAGCATGTTCTTTAATGTGTACAAGATATAACTCTCCTGCGCACGTTGTTGCGCACAATGCCCAGATTACAGGGACAACTCAACAACAAAGATTAGAGTCTAACATCATTCTTTAAAAACTGGACCATTTTGTAAAAGGGACCTTGGCCCCTTTATCATCTGGTCCACGAGAAAAAGTTTTTTTTGTGTGCGTCAAAAAGTAGGGACCAGTACAGTGAAGTGCTAGCGACCCTACATGTTGGCGATAGGCTTTTGGCCGTAGGCAGCCTAATAATGAAGGAGGTGGTTGAGGTTTCGTGCCAAGGAAGTGCTGCGTCGTAGTTTTGTGGCAAGGGGGTAGGGAGGGGAGAGATTTGGAGTAAAATTCTTCTGGGAGTAAAAATTGTAGCGTGCGTGATCACTGTGTGGCCCATGTTGGTCGGGAGTTGGTAAGAAGGGTGCAAGGTAAATATTCAAAATCGCCCCTAATCTCTTACAATTAAGGATGGCCTAAAATGGTCTGCAGATCTTGAAATTTCTGATTTAGAATATGTTGATGATTTAGCTCTTTTGGCAAATGATGTTCATGAGATGAACTCTTTCATTCGAGCTGTTGATGAGAACAACAAAGATTAATCAGAGAAGTTTGGGAATGAGGACTCATTGGACAATTGTTAGGAGACGGATGGAAGACTCTGCCAAGGTCATCCAGCGTGTTCTTTAATGTAGACAGAATATGGCTCTCTCTTGCACACAGAGCCGTGGTTCTACATCTCATCCGAAGGATAGCAGATCTTTCCAGGCCGATTGGTGTTCTCTTTCTAATCGAAGACAGGCTGGAGGTTTAGCGTAGATAAGTTTAAATGCTGGTTCAGGTGGTACTTAAATCTTGGAACTGCAGATTACGAGCCTGGGGCACTAGTGACAGAGTCAATCTCCGCCCTGTTACGAAAAGGAAACGATGAGAGGCCACGTGGGGGCACAAAGGTTCAGATCAGGCTTTGAGAGTGTTTTCCCCATGATTTGAAATCACAGAAGGTGTCCCAATTTTCGGGCGAGGGGTAGTTAAGGTGAATGAAAGGTACAGTCGCTCAAAAAAGTATCCGAACACTATGGTTGATTAGAGAATTCAGAAAAAATATCTGTTAACGATTTTTTTTAGAAATTAGTGATCTGGCAACCTTCGTGTCACGTGTCCACACTTGTGCGTTTTGCATGCGCTAGATGCATGCGCTGTGGCGCATGCTCTAATTAAACCGTGGCTCCGTGTGCGGGAGAATTATACTCTGTGCACGTTAAAGAACACACTGGATGGCCTTGACGAGAGGCTACCATCTGTTTCCCAACAGCTGTTCCAGTGGGTCCATTCACGCAACCTTCTCTGAGCCTTCGGGGTCCTTGTGACCTGGCCATTTAGCCCATGGTGTCGTTAGAGTGTAAACAACCCAACAGGGAGAAAAAGAAAGCAGGAGAGAAAAAAAGCCGTCAGAGGTAAAACAACCCAACCCAACTCATTGGAAGGGTTGGGTTGTTTTACCTCTGAGCGGCACTTTTTTGAACACCATGGGCTAAATGGCCAGGTCACATGGACCCCGAAGGCTCAGAGAAGGTTGGGGGAGGGGACCCACTGGAACAGCTGTTGGGAGACAGATGGTAGCCTCCCGTCAAGGCCATCCAGCGTGTTCTTTAAAGTGAACAGGGTATGGGTCTCCCGCACACGGAGCCACGGCTTAACGTCCCATCCGACGGACGGCGGTCTTTCCAAGCCCATCGGTGTCCCCTACTGACCGTGGGCAGGGCGGGAATTTTGCGGAGATAAATCTCAACGCTGACCCAGCTGGGACTCGAACCTGGGAACTACAGATTACGAGCCTGGCGCTCTACCGACTGAGCCACCCCCGCCCCACTCATTGGAAGGTGATTGGCAGGAGCATCCATAACGGAGGTGATGGAACTCAAAAAAAGAAAATTGCGGTTCATAATATCCCAAGTGTATGGAGAATGGCAAGGTCTTAAAAAACCTCTATCACTCGTGGCAAATGTAGGAGGATAAAGCAGGAGTCTCCCCAGATCCCAGGGACGCAGATTAGCTCATTCAATAGCATGCCAAGCTCTTATTCTACATTTTTTCACGTTCAAATCTCAATTGTGCCTGCGTTGAGGATTTTCAACGCTAATGTCCGCTCTGCAGGCGGTGAGACGGGGAACACCGATGGGCTTGGAAAGATCACCGTCCATCGGATGAGATCAATTTGAAAATTTAGCGTGTACAGCTGTACATGTTAAAGAACACGCTGGACGGCTCAACGGAGGCTATCATCTGTCTCCTAATAGCTGTCCAGTGGGTCCTCTTCCCTCAACCTTCTCTGAGCCCTCGGAGTCTTTGTGACCTTTCCGTTTAGCCTATCGTGTGCGAAAAGGCATCGCTCAGGTGGTAAAAAAACCACCCATGCTTTTCGTATCCTGTTATTAAGAATTACGATAAAGTAAAATTGCAGCTAAAGAGAAGCATTCGTTAATTAATTGGGAAGGAAATCGCCATCCATAATGACGGCGATTTTTCGGAAGGAAACCTGTGATCCGGAATTGCGCCGAATTCTACACTGAATCGGTAGTATTACATGTATTGATATGGTGTTAGAGATTATCTTAGAAAGTTGGGTTGTTTTACCTCTGAGCGGCACTTTTTGCACACCATGGGCTAAATGGCCAGTTCACATGGACCCCGAAGGCTCAGAGAATGTTGGGGGAGGGGACCCACTGGAACAGCTGTTGGGAGACAGATGATAGCCTCCCGTAAAGGCCATCCAGCGTGTTCTTTAACGTGCACAGGGTATGTCTCTCCCGCACACGGGACCACGGCTTAAAGTCCCATCCGACGGACGGCGGCCTTTCCACGCCCATCGGTGTCCCCTACTGACCGTGGGCAGGGCGGGGAATTTTGCGGAGATAAATCTCAACTCTGATCCAGCTGGTACTCGAACCTGGGAACTACAGATTACGAGCCTGGCGCGCTACCGACTGAGCCACCCCCGCCCCATCTTAGAAAGGAAACCTTGCTTAACGCTGTTAATTGGTTCTAGCAAAACACAGCGCTAAGTGAATCAGCGATAAAGGTTGTTTTTACCTCTGAGCGGCATTTTTTTGTCCACAATGAGCGTTCCCCAACCTTCTCTTCCCCAGGGGGTGGAAAAAATCGCAGCTTTTGTGTTTTAAGAGCTAATTGTCTGTTTTTTAGAGATAAATTAAAAATTCTTTTTGTGTTTGATAGGCATTGATGAACTATTTCGATATGCACTTTCCGAATATCTGAAAAGTTATAACTGCGCCCTCTAATGTCGGAAAATAAAAAATCCCAAATATTTTAACGAATATTGCGAATGATGTATTTAGGTTAGCAATTTCAAAATTTTTGTGGTGGAATGTGACGGTCATGAAGTTTTTATTGTCAGCAGTGAGTTAACCCCCTTCCGCCGAGGGTGAGTGAGGAGGAAAAAACGTTCCCTGGACGATAAGTCATGATTTGTTTTTAGAGATAATTGGAAAATTATATTTTATTGGATTGGTATTAATGAAACATTATAATTCTCAGTTTCCAAATGCATAGATAGTTTTAATTTATGTCGTTAGAGATCACTAAATATCGAAACGGCTAAAATTTTATCGAATGTTGCAAGTGATCTGTTTACTGTAGAAATTTAAGATTTCGGTAGTATAAGGTCGAGAGATATTCCTGGAAAATGGATAGCAATAATCTATCCATTTCTGAGAAAAATAGATAGCAATATCCATATCTGAGAATAATGGATAGCAATAATCTATCAATTCTATCCATTTTTCTCACATAGGTGTAAGAAAAGCAACTTTTTAAATTCGAAAATAAAAGACAAATATTTATGTTTTATAACTACTAATAAAAACTACTATTTTCATTATCCACATTATCCATTAACTCAAATTAAAAGTTTTAAGGAGTGAAAGAATAGGGAAACGAAAAACTTCATTCACTTTGAAAACATTTCCATATGCGCCAGAGGCGATATGGGTTCTTCTAGTTTAATTGTTCTAACTGTTTAAACTTGCTTCTCCTAAATTATTGCACACATCGACTTCCTTGTTCAACAGAATCAGTTCTTTTCAAAACGTCTAATTTAGTTTTTACCACTAGACCTTTCCATTTCTTTTACTGACATTAGAAGTTAATGCTTTTGCACTCTTAACACCCATTATCACAATTTAAAAAACGTACTAATTAATTATGTTCCAGAAAAAGCACTAGAGACAAACACGTTACACATGAAGTAATGCATGCCAGATCCGTTTTTAATAAAATAGAAGGATTCAGCTACGTTGCCATATCCATAGCTGTTGTTATTTTATTAATATGTCGCCAGAGAGTTATAACATCGCTATAGCAGGTTCATACAGTATTATTATGAGGTATAATAGTTGAAATACAATGACAGCGCTACAGCGAATTACTGCTCAGCGATATAACAAGGGATTACTGGTTTCTAAATACTGTATAATGGAATTTTTCCATGCAGTGTTTGGCAACAAGTTGCGTTTGGCTTAAAAATAAAGAAGTTTGAAAAGTTTAGGTCATATATCAGTGCAATCGCAAACGATTATATCATTAGATTTTGTTTTTGAGAAATGTCAATCAATTTTAAATACCTTTAAAATTGCCTTAGATTTCTCTTGAAGAAGCAATCGATATTGGACCTACCAAAGCTTTATAACTTCTAAAATATGCTTTTAATGAAAAAATGGGACAGAAGATAAAGATTATAATCAAATCTATTTAAATCTCCATTTTCAACAATTTTCGTTAAGTATTCAAAGAGTGATAGAAGCAAGATTATGTCTTGTGGCCAAGTGGTTATGAAGAATATGTGAATGGTTATGAAGAATGCTAGAATATGTCCAGCGCTTGGCATCTGGTCAAAGAGCCCTGGTAAGGAAGGCATGGATGTTTGTGTTGTTTTTCTGCTGAGGTCTTGCCATCCTCATAGACCTTCTACTAAGGCGTATAAACTTGCAGGCTCCTGTCAGACCTCTTTGGAAAGCAGCTTCTTACATTCTATTAATGCATCAGAACATTCTATTAACGCTTCTTTACATTTCTATTAATGCATCAGAAGATTGTACCTCAGAATTTAACTAAACAATTCTTATTTCAAACCATTTAATAAAATAAATATACATTTTAGAAGTGCGAGTAATGATTGTTTAAATATTAGACAATTACGTTTTTTACAAAACTAGATAATTTGTGTTAAATATTCCAGCAGTGGAAATAACTCTTTCAATACTGAACGAATATTGCTGAACGAGACTGTGACTGAGAATATCAAACAGTTGCTGCAGCTTACTTGTGCGTGTTCATTGCATGCAGGGTGGGAGGTTGGGTAAGTAGAGCGTAAAGGTTCGGATCCTGATGTTTCCAGATTCGAATCCATACCCTTTGTGTGGCTGAAATTTTCTACTCTGATCCTACCTTTGCCCTCTGTGAAATAAAGGTCCATGATAGGCTTCAAATACCGCCGTCAGTCGGAAGGGACGATAAGCCACGTGCGAGGCACAACCATATCCTGAAAACCTCCTTCCAGTTCTGAACCTCAGAGCCAGGGGAGAGACAAGAGGGGCAGCCAAAAGCCACCCCACCCCCGAAGAATTTAAAAAAAAAAAAATTTTGCTGAATAATATCAGATGTACCAAAATTGCTCTTGTTTTTCAAGAAATGTAAATCTCAGATGTTCACCTGTATTATCAATAATAGGTACAATCGCTCAAAAAAAATCCGAACACTACGGTTGTTCGGATATTTTTTTGAGCGACTGAACTCTGTTCATTTCGTTTTCGGGTAATTAATTGCATTATGGTATGATGCATGGTTCCTTATTCGCAACTGCACTCATTAATGAAAGGCTCGGCTCAAATATTTCTATCTTGAAACATTGATTTGTTCTTTTGTCTCACCCCCCCCCCCTCCCCTGGAAATATTTTCCTCCTCCCTGAAACAAATTTGCCCTAGACCTCATCGGAAAAATTTCTACCTGCGCCCATGGCAATAGCCCCTTGTAACCTGACCACTTAGCCCAATGGTTCCCAACCGGGGCATTTTAGAAATTTTGGGAGGAGGTTATCATCAGTTTTTCTTTACAAATCGATTAAATAAAATATCGAATAGTTCTTAGATTAACACAGATAGACGTGTTTCGTATATCTATTGTAAAATTTATGGATGCAAAATACTCGTAAATTTGTATTCACTGTAAATATTATTTCACTGGTTTCATATATGAAAAAATATTTTGATTTCCTTAGAATCAAAAAGATTAGGAACCATTGAGTTTCCATTAATTATTACTCTGAACTTGATTATGGATCCTGATTTTGCTGCAATGGTGGGCTTCTGTGGAGGGAAAATCTTCCGTGTGTTTTCTGTTTGTTTGTGGGTTGATAGCCCCAAGTGAATAGATTCACAGGATATGTTTATCAGCTGGTGGATAATCCTGAGCAGAGGCCATCGCAGGCACCTGAACTCTTTGCTTCTATTGGCATCGTCAAATTCTACATTGGAGGAAGTCTTCCAGTGTAGATGGCTTCAGCTTTTAGTGGTGGGGGAACGGGTCTTTGCCCCATGTCTGCGATTAGGGGGCTGTTTGATATTGTCGCCATTTCCTCTCTCAATAAACATAGTTTCTTTAGACATCCCACTAACCATTTTCTCTCCATAGGTAGTTGGAATGTGAGGATTCAGCACAGAGCTTTTTCTCTTGATGTCCTCACACAAGAATTCCAGCATTATAATTTAGATATTCTTGGCTTGCAAGAGACCAGATGGACAGATAAAGGTCAGATTCTTAAAAATAATCTTAAATTTCTCTTTTCAGGGAGGAACGACAATAAGCATCACCAAGACGTGGGTCTGCTTCTCAGCAGACACGCTAGTGATGCTCTTCTAGGATATGAGTGCATTAATGAAAGGTTTCTTACAGCAAAATTTCAGACAAGCGTTAAAGACTTGAATGTTATCTGCTGTTATGCCCCCACTGAGGCTGCCGATGAGGATGAGAAGGATAGGTTTTACGGACAACTTCAGGATATCTTGAATTCTGTCAAGAAAGGAGATATTACCCTTGTTCTAGGTGACTAAGGTCAGAAACCTTTGGTTGCTAGCTTTGTTGATTTCAAAAAAGCTTTCGACTCTGTTGATCGTCATAATTTGTGGTTGATTGTGAAATCATATGGTACACCAGACAAGTTAGTTAACATAATGAAAGCTCTATAATAACACTGAGTCATGTGTGAGAGTTGGTAAGGCTTGTAGCAATTGGTTTAGCATTACTTCTGGTGTTCGACAAGGGTGCATTTTGTCTCCTTTTCTCTTTAGCTTGGTTATTGATTATGTTACGCGAAATTCACTTCAAGGAAAAGATTTTGGTCTTAAATGGGCTGGAAATACGAAAATTTCTGATTTAGATTATGCTGATGATTTAGCCCTTTTGGCAAATGATGTTGATGAGTTGAACTCTTTCATTCGAGCTGTTGTTGATGAGATTGGTAGTAGAGTAGGTTTGTTTATAAACAGAGAAAAAACTAAAGTGATAAAAATTGGTCAGGCAGGCTGATTCAATTAATCTGAATGGTTGCAGTCTTCAGCAGGTGTCACAGTTTAATTTTCTTGGGAGCTATATAACAGATAATGGTGATGTGCGGCATGAGATTAGCCGACGAATACGGATTGCTGCCGGGACTTTTAAGAATCTATGGAGAGTGCGGAGAAATAGGCGTATACACCTAAAGACTAAAATTAGACTGTATAATAATTTGGTTCTTTCTAGGGTTAGTTATGGTAGTGAGACTTGGACACTTTGTAAACAAGATAACAGGAAACTAGATGCTTTTGATTCCAGATGCTTACGCAGTATCTTGGGCATTAGATGGTTCAACTTTGTAACTAATGATGAGGTTAGGCAAAGGAGTCTGCAACCTCCTTCAAGCAGCATATTGTGCAGAGAGAGACTCCGTTGGTTGGCCATGTTGCCCGTATGAATAATTATAGATTGGCGAATAAGGTTATGAACAGTGTGCCTAAAGGCCTCAGAAAGAAGGGGAGACCTAGGATGCGGTGGGCAGACAATGTCAAACAGGACCTTGTTAGAATTGGTGTGCAGTGGCCAGATGCAGTAGATGTAGCTCAGGACAAACTTTCTTGGAGAACTAAATTGCACGGTCTGGTTGGAACTCCGTAGCCCATGGCTGCTTGAGGATGATGATGATGATGTGTTTCCACATCTCCCAGTCGGAAATCAAACAACCTAATTCAAAAATAGTAAAAGTCAAATAAAATTTAATATTTTATTCCTCTTCAACGATAAAATGTTCCTTTCTGATTAAAATTTTATCTACAAATTTCTCAAAAAGTTTTAAAAAATATTGCAAAATAAGGAAAATTTTCCTCAAAGATATTTGATTAGATTCCTTTCTAATATATGGCTATCATTGTAATGATTGAGTATTTAAAAAAACTGAATGCATATCAACAGAGTGTTTGCGAAAGCAAGCTATTTTTTGTGTAGATTAATAAGGATAACAAACTTTTCTTTATATTAGCAAGAAACGAAACAGAAAAACTTATCCTTAAAGTAAAAGAAATATATTCTAAACAGACATTTTAAAACAGGTAAAAATCTGATTCAATATCTTCTGGAAAAACCGACATACCACGTAAGTCTGAGAAGAATCGACAATTATCTGCATGCTGCCCTCTGGTGGTTAATTTTGGTAAATTTTCTGTAGAAAATAAATAGAATCCAATTGCTATAAATATTCGAACAGTTACCAGGGCTACATTTACATTTCCTTGTTTCATGCACAGGCTACTATTAAGCCTGTGAATTATTGTGAAATTATTGTGGAAATAATTATTAATAAATTATTATTAATTATTGAATTATTGTGGAATTAGATCGAATGTCGAAAAAAATTTAGCGTAAATAAATACTTGCATTTTTCTATTAAACTTTTATATTATACAGATTTTTGAAGTACTTCTTGTAGTAGTTTAACTATGAATTCTTTAACTTCGTGAAACTGCTTAAAAAGAATGCATGAAATGCAAAATAAACATTATCTGAAAACCAGGAGTTGGGTTCGGTTGTTTTACTTCTGAATGGCACTTTTTTGCACACCATGGGCTAAATGGCCAGGTCACATGGACCCCGAAGGCTCAGAGAAGGTTGGGGGAGGGGACCCACTGGAACAGCTATTGGGAGACAGATGATAGCCTCCCGTCAAGGCCATCCAGCGTGTTCTTTAACGTGCACAGGGTATGGCTCTCCCGCACACGAGGTCACGGCTTAACGTCCCATCCGACGGACGGCGGCCTTTCCAAGCCCATCGGTGTCCCCTACTGACCGTAGGCAGGGAGGGATATTTTGAGGAGATAAATCTCAACGCTGACCCAACTGGGACTCGAACCTGGGAACAAAACGAGGAGTAGTCACACAGTGAAGTTTATTTCTAAGCTAGCACTTCTCCCCTAGCAAGCTAAATTTTAAGCTCCTCCCTCCCTAAGCATTATGGATTACTACCCCACCGGTTGAAAAATATTGCCCCCATTTCTATTTAAACTGCTTCAATTTATTTACTTTTTCCATTAATTTCAAGACCTTCAAATGTAGTAACTCATCTCAGGTTATGAAGGATCAAACCACAATGACAACAACACGGGATTCGAACTAGGACCTGGTAACTACATTGTCGCAGCAAGCCAAAGTAACTAGACTGTGCACATACGAACATAGAAAGTCTTTTTAAAAAAATATTGATTTGTCCAAATTTTTCTGAAAAAATTAACAGGTTAAACCTCACGAACCATTAGTTCGATTGGATTGTTTTATCTCTGAACAGCACTTTTTTTTCACACAATGGCCATGTCACAACAACCCCGAGGGCTCAGAAAAGGTTGGAGAAGGGGATCCACTAGAAGCTGTAAAGAGACAAATAGCTCAGTGAAAAATAGCTAGCTACAGCTCTTTAAGGTAGCTATTTGTGCTCACTCACAAATAGCTAGCTACAGCTCTTTAAGGTAGCTATTTGTGCTCACTCACAAATAGCTAGCTACAGCTCTTTAAGGCCATTCAGAGTGTTCTTTAACGTGCACATGATATATATCTCTCCATCACACGAGGCCACGGCTTTACGTCTCATCGGGAAGATGGCTTGAGCTTCACTTCTTCGAAGAACTTTAGTAAATGCATAGGTGGCGATCATTTTCATTTCAGTTCTACTGCGGCATCAGTTTATTCGCCACAGTAGAAGGTCTGAGAGGATGGCCGATAGCGAGTCAGGCTCCTAATCTGCAGTTCTCTGGTTTGAGTCCCAACTACCCAAGTGTTGGAAAGGTCCTTAGTTGTTTCATTTCTGACCTGTAGGAGTTTAGCAAAGATAAATCTGAGCGCTGGTGTAGGTGAGACTCGAACCATGAATATGCAGATAACGAGCCTGGCGCGCTAACCGGCTTCCCCCCCCCCCCCCACTCCAGGAACCATTTGTTCGAAACATTATATCAGGTGCTAAAAGCTTCACTTTCCAAGGGTCCAATTTTCATTTTTTAGCATTTTAAATTATCTTATATTCTAAAAACATTTGAAAAGTCGGATTGAAGATTTCATATTTTTTTATATAAAAAATTAACTTATTAAACTGAAGCCGTCTCATGTGCCGAGTGGTTGGCATGCTTAGCTACTGATCAAATAGACCTGGGTTCGATCCCCGTGTAAGGCACGGATGTTTGTGTTGTCTTTTGGCTGAAGGCCCGCCATCCTCACAGATCTTCTCAATGGCGTATTAAACGACAGTTTCTTGTCAGACCTCTGTGGCAAGCAACTGCTTGAGGAAATATTTATGCATTATTTATTACACTGAGAGTTAGTTATTCACAAAATGCAAAAGAGGTGAACTTTGAATTATTGCAATAGGCTAAACAAAGCAAAACTAGTTCCCTGACAAATAATTCTACTCTAGTTTTCGAATTTGAAGAAAAGAAGAAAAAACTTTTACTTTTTATTAAGCGATTAAAAATATAAGCTATGAACACATTTTTATTTTGCCCCAATCTCCGTCAAAACCCTAAGTAATAAAAAAATAAAAAGGACAAGGTTTCCTTGGCATTAGGAAAATTTGGAGTTTGTTGTTGTGAGAGAGCTGAGAAGTAAAGCAGGCAGTCGAAAGCACTTCAAAGTAGATAGGAAGAACAAATTCATGGAATTTGAATTTCAGTTCAATAAAAGCACTCGCCTTAACCAATTGCCGCACTTGATAAGTAAGGCTTACATTTCAAACACTGCGAAAATTGCCATTGATCTAAGTATAATAGAAAGTACACTCCAAGTCCCGTCCTGTTAGGCTCTGATGGTTGCACTGTAATTAACTCTTGGTGGTCTGGCAACGATGTCTGTCAACACGAGTGTCAGTCACGAGCGATGCGAGCGCCACCACTGTTGACCTAGCTGCAGCGCGGGAAATGACTCACTAATGAAAGTTTGCCCTCATGTCTCTCAGAAAAGACTTCCCAAGTTGGTGACACGCGGCTCTAATGTGAACATTTTAGACCATCATGTCGTGACGCTGAAGAAGGAAAAGTTCTTCAAGGTAGCTTTACGACTTCCACTGACGTGAGTCAACATAATTTGGGACCCATTAGATAATCTGTAGCAGATCACAGACTAAACAGATCAACCTATGAATTTACTACAGTTCTTCGAAGAATGTGAAGCTGAAAGAGAATAAAAGGTTTAAGCTTTTAATGCAACATCGAAAAACTGAAGTTTGTGAAATAATGTTGAGCTTGTTTAGCAAATTTTGTTCGGAATGGTTGGGTTGCCTTATCATTGAATGGTCTCTTTTCAAAAATTGGCTGAAATATTAATTAAATGGATATAATTATATATATCCCCTCAAGCAGCTGCTTGCCACAGAAGTCTGATAGGAGCCTATCGGTTTATATGCCACAGTAGGTCTGAGAGGACGGGGGAACCTCGGCAGAAAAACATCACAAACGTCCATGCCTTACCCAGGGCTCGAACCCAAGTCCCTTAGATCAATAAGCCAAGCGCTAACCACCCGGCCACGGGACGTCTCACAATTATATACCCTCTATTATTTTTTCTTGGTGTGGGCCTGATCCTATACAACTTGTGTTAATTGAACTTTTATTTGATTCCACTACGTTTCTTCATTGGAAGAACTGATGAATCCATGTGTGAAATAATAACTTGAAATAACAATCTGTCGACTACACTGAATACTTTTGATAACTTTTTTTTTTATAACTTCAATAAAAGGTCAGTGTTGTTATTTCTGAACAGAGCCAGATCTAGGAGGAAGGGCCACCCCCTCCCCCTTTGAGAATATTAGTAACCGGAACAGAAATGAAAAACATTATTTTCCATAAGTCCTTACATATATACACGGGTGTCCCATACGTTCATATACAGGGTAACAAGTAAAAATAACTGTGATGTGTTCTTTGTTGTTTCAGATGAGTCGATTCAATTTGGAGACACAGTGACAGTGTCGTCTGCTGTTAAATGGTCCCTTTCAATGACTCTTTAAATATTGATCGAAGATTGTTGAAAATTGACACTGTCACATTGCCTCCAAATTGACGAAATCTTAAAAAATCGTCATACAAACTTCAGATATTTAATTTATGTTAATGAACAAATTGTTACAAGAGTTGTGTTTTATCTGTTGAAGTATTTTTTCACAAGTGTCAAAAGTTGAAGATAAATGCTTCAGCTTCCATTCATTCTTTAAATATTAAACGAATATTGCGGGAAATATATTTAGAGAGACTTGTGACATCTACATTTATCGCCAATAACAGTTTTTGCGTAAAGGTTTATTTTCAATGTTAGGGAGCTTTGAAAGTGGCTTTCCATTCACATAACATGGAAGTGTCCGGACATTTTTTTCAACATAATGTATCTCCCGAATGCGAGTGCGAAAAATAACGAGCTAAGTGGCGAATGAAAACTTGTGACGCTGGGAGTATCCATAAAAAATTAACCCCTCCATAGGTTCTTCCCCCCAATAAAGGGGGACAATGTGAAACGATTGTTCCTCTATATCTCCTGAAAGCGAGGGCTAAAAGTAACGAGCTGTAGGCCAAATGAAATCTTCTGACGAGGGGAGTATCGTAGGCTACTAAATAATTATAACTGCAAAATAATTTTTATTAGGCGACTAAAAAATAAAGTATCTTCCGGATGCTAGGACCTACAGTTATGAGTTAGGTGTCAAATGAAAGCTCGTATAACGACGGTCGTGAACTATTTCGAAATTTGCCCCCACTATTCCCCCATGATAAACTGTGGGGGGGCGTATTTTCGATGGGGTCGACTTTAACGATTGGTATCTCAAACTAAAGCTTGTTGACGTCTACAATGTCGTGGACTGCCTCAAGCCTAATTCCAAAAGGGGGGTAAATGTGCACGATGTTTATGTGTTATGTATCAAAGTTTCAAAAGGTTGGTGTTTTTAATGACAACAAAAATTTTAAAAATACCTATCTTCCAACAGGGCCCTAAAAAGTAGAAAATAAATATAAAGCATATATCGTTATTCGTCCCATGGCCGAGTGGTTAGCGAGCTTGGCTACTAATCCAAGGGAACTGGGTTCAAGCCCCGGGTAAGGCATGGATGTATTTGTCGTTTTTCTGCTGAGGTCCTGCCATCCTCTCAGACCTTCTACGGCATATAAACTGACAGGCTCCTGTCAGACCTCTGTGGATTTATTTATTATTTTTTATATATCGATGGTGAAATCGGCCACTGAGTTCATATTCGCTTCGAAGGAAGATAGGACGCCGATTGACCTACTCGACAATTGCCTACAATATTTCTCTTCCTTTGAAGTGAATACGAACTCAGTGACCGATTGCACCATCGATATGCTTTAGGTTTATTTTCTACTTTTTAAGGCCCTATAGGAAAAATAACATTTTTTTACATTTTTTTATTTATATTTCTTTTACTTATAGCTGTCCCGTGGCCGAGTGGTTAGCGCGCTTGGCTACTGATCTACGGGACCTGGGTTCGAGCCCCGGGTAAGACATGGATGTTCGTGTTGTTTTTCTGCTGAGGTCCTGCAATCCTCTCAGACCTTCTACTGTGGCATATAAACTGACAGGCTCCTGTCAGACCTCTGTGGCAAGCAGCTGCTTGAAGGGGTATTTATATTTATTATTTTTTTTATCTTACTATTGCTTTTGGCTTTGACATTTGTCGATTGGCCTGTTTCTGGATTTGACAAAATGTTGTTACACCATATCTTTCAAACGTGATGGAGAAACTTAATGATTTACGTACCAAATGTAAGTTTGTGGCGCGGTGAGTGTCATCGGCTATAAAAATTTGACCCCCCCCCCCCATGATTTTTTTCCCCATAAAAAAGGGGAAATGTGAAAAACTATTCTTAAGCTATATCTCAAGAACGCGATTGCCGAAAGTAACAAGCGATACGTCAAAAGGACGCTTCTGACGCAAGGAATGTCATAGGCTACGGAAAATTGACCGATTATGCTTTCTTTCCCCTAAAAAAAGGGGGGGGGATATAAAATGATTGTTCCCCTATATCTCCTGAATGCGAGTACGAAAAATAACGATTTGTGTCGAAGCTTGTGACGCTGGGAATGTTTTATGGGAAATTTACCGCCATGCTTTTTTTTCCCTCCTAAAAGGGGGAAATATGAAAACCATTGTTCACCTATATCTCCTGAAAGCGAATGCGGCAAGTAACAAGCTATCCTACGAGTCATATCTCAAATTAAAGTCTGTGACGCCTCCAATGTCACGGGCTACCTCAAACACGACAAAAGGGGGGTGGGGGGAATGTGCTCGATATTTATGAATCATATATCAAATGAAAGTTTTTGAAGATAGGTGGTTTTTGTGACAAAAAAATACATACATACATACATACAAAATGCTCTTGCAGCCTTGGGCTGCGGAGGTTCAACAAGACTGTGTGTAATTTTCCTCTCCAGACGTGTGTGTTCTGAGCTACTGCTGCTGCATTTGGCCACTCTAGGCCAATTCTAGCAAGGTCCTGTTTCACATTGTCTGCCCATCGCTTCTTAGGTTCCCTTTTTTCTGAAACCTTTAGGCACACTGTTCATAATCCTGTTTGCTAATCTGCAGCTATACACATGCCAACATGGCCAAACCAACGCAGTCTCTCTGCGCACAATATGCTGCTCAAAAGAGGTTGATGACTCCTTCTAACCTCATCATTACTTACAAAGTCAAACCACCTAATGCCCAAGATATTGCGTAAGCATCTAGAATCAAAGGCATCAAGTTTCTTGTTATCCTGCTTACAAAGAGTCCATGTTTTGCTACCATAACTAACCTTAGAAAGAACCAAACTATTACAAAGCCTAATTTTAGTCTTTAGCTGTACACGTCTATTCTCCAATACTCTCCATAGATACTTAAAAGTCCCAGCTGCATTCCCTATTCTTCTATTTATCTCATGCCGCACATCACCAGTATTTGTTACATAGTTCCAAAGATAATTAAACTGAGACACTTGTTCAAGAGTGCAGCCGATAAAAGCAACTGAAGCACTATCTGCCTGACCAATATTCATCACTTTAGTTTTTTCTCTGTTTATTACCAAACCTAGTCTAGTACCATTCACATGAACAGCCCTAATGAAAGAATTCATCTCATCAGCATCATTAGCCAACAGGGCCAAATCATCTGCACAATCTAAATCAGAAATTTGGAAATATCTAGACCATTTAAGGCCAAAATCTTTCCCTTGCAGAGAATTTCGCATAACATAATCAATAACCAAGCAAACGAGAAAAGGAGACAAAATGCACCCTTGTCCAACTCCACTAGGAATGCTAAACCAATAGCTACAAACCTTATTACATTTATCAAAAGAACTGCGATCACCTTTTTTTAAAAATTGGGACAGTAATAGCTCTAGTAAAATCCTTAGGAACAACACTTTTATCATAAAAAATATTCAAAATTTCAGTCAGCCATGTAACAACACAAATGGTCCCAGCTATAAGCATTTCAGAGGTGATTTCATCCACCCCTGGGGATTTATGCAGTCTTAATTTAGAGATAGCCAAAGTGACTTCGGAATGTGATATAGGGCCATCATTAAAACTAGTAATGCATCTATCCTCATTACAAACAATGGGAATAAAAATAATCACATTATTTAGAACTTCTCTGAAATCTCAGCCCATCTAGCCATCACAGAATCCTCACCTTCAACCACCTTCCCATCTATATCCCTTAATCCCTGTGTATCTGTCTGTTTCTTCCTATATTAATGTTTTATGTGCTTTTATTAATGTTCTATGTGCTAGTCAACCCCCTGCTGTTGTGCTGTCTAACTGCTTCCTCAGCTTTGTCAGCCAAGCTATGGGCCAAAGATTCTTATCAGCTGTTAACTGACCCTTTACACGTTTATTAAGCTCGTTGTAATGCCTTCTGTCAGGACTTACTAGTCCTGACAGAAGGTGTTGATTCATATTAATCCTACACTTCCTTCTTTCAGAAATAAGTTTCATAACTTTATCACTCAAATAATTTTGTTTCCTCTCTTCCCTTTTACCCAAAAGAGTACTTAGTCAAGAAAAGCCTTTTTTTAAAATCCTCATTCTTTCAGAAAATGCCTTTTTCTTTTCATCAGAAAAGCCTGTTTAAACTGATCCCATTCTTTCTCAACTTCAGCAGTAACCAAACCACGATTGTCATAATGACTAAGGAGTCTATCATGATATGTTTGGGCTATATCTGGATCTTTCAGGTATTCAGTGTTATAGCTAATTTTTTTAATCGTAGCACAACATTTCTTAAACTTCAACTGCAAAGCACTTTTGACCAGATAATGGTCAGACCCAATTTCGGCTCCACTGTATGATCTGGTATTCTTAACTGAACTAGTCCATTTGCTGTTAATTGAAATATAATCTATCATATTCCTGTGCAACCCATCAGGTGAAACTCATTTATATTTTTAAATATCCCGGTGTTTGTAGTATGTGTTAGTTATTCGCAAACCATTAAGTTTACTTACCTGTAGGAGACGTTTCCCATTGCCATTGGAACAACCAATGCCAAAGGGACCTAAAACTCCTGCCCAAATATTGCAGTCAGTACCAATTTTAGCATTGAAGTCACCTAGCAGAAGACAAATATCTCCTTTCTTCACAGAATTCAAAATATCCTGAAACTGGCTGTAAAACGTATCCTTCTCGTTCTCATCAGAGTCCTCTGTGGGGGTATAACAACAATGACATTCAAGTCAATTTTTGTTGTAAATTTTGCTGTAAGAAATCATTCATTTTTGCAGTCATATCCTAAAAGAGCATCACTAGAATGTCTGCTGAGAAGCAGACCCACGCCTTGGTGATGCTTTCCATCCTCCCTCCCTGTAAAGAGAAATTCAAAGTTATTTTTAGGTGTCTCACCTTTACCTGTCCATCTGGTCTGTTGCAAGACTAGAATATCTAGGTTATAGCACTGGAAGTCCTGCGCGAAGACATCAAGAGAATAATCTCTATGTAATGTCCTCACGTTCCACATTCCTGCAGAGAGAAAATGATTAGTAGGATTTTTAAAGAAACTAGGTTTATTGAGATAGGTAGGGCCAACAATATCAAACAGCCCCCTGATCGCAGGCATGGGGCAAAGACCTGTTCACCCTCCGCTAAAGGCTGAAGTCACCGATGCTGGTAGGAACTTCAGGCACCACCTTTTCAAGTGGACTTTTTCAAGAACCATATGGCCTGTCTGAGACACATTACTCCAGTTTAGGCTTGACGATGCCCAACTAGCTAAGTAAGGTTCAGGTACCTGCGATGGCCTCTGATTAGGATTATCCACCAGCTGATATAAGGTATCCCATGCCTCTGTTCACTTAGAGCTGGCAACCCAGAAGAAAACAGAAAACACAGCATCAGACTCTCCCTCAACAGAGGCCCACCAGTGCAGCAAGTCCAGGATCCATAATCAAGCTCAAATCCATAAACAAGTTTAGTAGGTATAATGGTCAGCACCAGGACCTTGTGAAGTTGACCACTTCTCAGCAGGGTTGAAAAAAAAAGAAAAAAGTGGCCATAGATGACCAGATCAGTAGGTCATACTAATCTAGCAGCCCTCCCCTTCCATTTCTTTCCAAAAGAGAATATCTTTTTTGAAAGGTACTAATGTCCTACACCACGAGAAGACGGGGTGCTAGACTTGGCCAGTTCTGTGCACTGGGGATTGTTGCACAGCTCTCCTTCCAGTTTATGCCTAGCTAACATTTACAGACCGACAAAAGATCTAATTAAATTAAAAAATTTCAAAAAACACATATCTTCCTATAAGGTTCTAAAAAATAGGAAATCAGTCTAACGCATAACGATGGTGCAATCAGTCACTAAGTTCGTATTCACTTCAAAGGAATATAGGGCGCCGTTTAGCTACACCAAGATATACAATAGTAATACAGGGAAATCAAAGGGACCTGGGTTCGAACCCCAGGTAAGGGATGGATGTTTCTGTTGTCTTTCTACTGAAGTCCCACCATCCTCACAGACCTTGTACTATGAGGTATAAACTGACAGGCTCCTGTCATACCTCTGTGGCAAGCAGCTGCTTGAGGGGATATTAATTTATTATTTATTATGAAGTAGGTCCTCGACTTACATGGATTCATAGATACACAATTGTGTGATTAGGTTTTAAAAAAAACAGTTTAGATACTTCTCCTTCTATCTGTCATTAGTAGTGGATATAGAGAGAAATATGTGCATACATCGTAATATGATATGGCAGTAATTAAAAAATTGTCTATTGAAGAACAGTTAGACAGTAAGGGCTACTGCAGTGGACAATGGAAAATCATTGAAACAGTCTGTAAAGTGTTATTTACAAAGCTGTTAAAACAGTCCATGCTGCCTGGTGTGAAATTGCAACATCTACCATGAATAAATAAAAAATAATAAAATAAATACCCCCTCAAGCAGCTGCTTGCCACAGAGGTCTGACAGGAGCCTGTCAGTTTATATGCCACAGTAGGAGATCTGAGAGGATGGCAGGACCTCAGCAGAAAAACGACACACACATCTACTGGGAAGGAAAAGCTTAACCCCCCCCCAGTTCAAGACTTATGGAAGTTTAAAAGCAAGATGAATTTAATAACCTCTTGGAAATGAGAATTAAATCTCGAGGAAAATGATTTTATTGAATTGTTATAGTGTTGTATAAAGGAAATGAATAACGAAGATTTAATGGAGTCTGAAAACCATTTAAAGGAAGACGAAGTTTCAGAGGAAGAACAGGAAGTTGAACCACCAGAACGATTTTAGACTAAGCATGGTAGAAGGTTTTAAGACGATAGACAAAGGACCAGTCGGTTTGGAGGCTCAAGATCAAAACACCAAGAGGTCTGCGAAGGTTGTTTAGAGCAGTGCATTGAGCTATTGCATGCTGTAAAGTGATTTAGGATAGGAAAATATCTAGTACAGTCGCTCAAAAAAGTATCCGAACGCTATGGTTGACTACAGAAATCAGAAAAATTATCTGGCAACGATTTTTTTAGAAATTAGTGATCTGGCAACCTTCGTGTCACGTGACACGAAGGTTGCCAGATCACTAATTTCTGTAGTCAACCATAGCGTTCACTATTTCTGTAGTCAACCATAGCGTTCGGATACTTTTTTGAGCGACTGTAGGTGGTCATATTATTTTGATACTAGATCGTGTGGGCTCACTCACGGAAATATTGAGCGTGTGCAGTTACCGTTCACAGCAAACTGGAGCGTGTGCAGTAACTACACACGCTCCAGTTTGCTGTGAACGGTAACTGGAGCGTGTACAGTTGCTGTACACGCTCCAGATATTTTTCCTGAATTCTGTAATCACGTGACACGAAGGTTACCAGATCACTAATTTCTAAAAAAATCGTTGCCAGATATTTTTTCTGATTTCTGTAGTCAACCGGATACTTTTTTGAGCGACTGTACAAACATCACTGGGAAAGTAGTAACATAAATCAAAGAGAAAAGGCACAACAGCATCAATATCTGCAAAGTCAGCCCAAAATGATTGAATAGTATTAGTTTTCTTACAATTATATTTTTATATACACCAAAACATTATAACCACCTGCCAAATATGATGTTGGTCCTCCATGTGCTGCCAAAACAGCGGTTACCCTGCGAGGCATGGATGCTACAAGATTTCTAAAGGTATCTTGTGCTATCTGGTACCAACATGTTACCAGCAGATCCTTCAACTCTTGTAAGTTATGTGGTTGAGCCATAGCAGATCAGCTATGTTGTTCCAACACAAACCACAGATTCTCAATTCGATTGATATCAGGGAATTCGGAGGCCAGGGCAATGCCTGGATACCTTCCTCATGATCCACGAACCATTCTGAAACAATCCAGGCAGTGTGGCATGGTGCATTATCCTGCTGAAAGAAGGCACTACTAGAGGGGAATACCGTTGTCATGAAAGGATGTACCTGATCTGCAATGATGTTTAGATAGATGGTAGACGTCATAGTTTCCTGCACATGAATGACTGGACCCAAGGTTTTACAGCAGAACACTGCCCAAAGCATTACTTCCTCCACTGGCTTGTTTTCATCCCACAGTGCATCCTGGTGACAACTTTTCCCCAGGTAAACGGGGTGCAACAGGAAAAGCGATTCATCAGACCAAACAAACCTCTTTTAATCATTCAAGGTCCAGTTTTGATGCTCACATGGCCATTATAGGTGCTTTCAATGGTGAACCGAGGATAGCATGGGCATTCGGAGCAGCCTGTGGTACGCAGCCCCATTTTTAGCACGGTTCGACATACTGTGTGTTGTGACACATTATTGCTGTCACCAGCATTCAAATTACAGAGGAATTGCGCCATAGTATCCCCTTGTTGTCTCGTAACATACAGGATAGCCTTCGCTCACCTCTAGCATCGATGAGCCGTGATCGGCCATACCTTGCCAGCGGTTCGTGGTTTTTCCCACCTTGGGCTTTTTGCAGGTACTAACCGCGGCTGACCATGAGCACCCCACAAGCCTTATTTATGGGTGCTCACTGTCAGGCTTGGAGCAACCAACTCGGAAATCTCCTTAATGGAGCAACCATCTTGGAAATGCTCTGACTAGCCGTCTGAACATTACAATTTTGCCTTGGTTCAAACTCACTTAAGTCTGCTGCCTTTCCCAACTGAACAAGAATAACACTGATCAACAGAGCTCAGTATTGGGTGTTATTTATACCATTTCATGACCTTCACACGTGTTATTTACGCCCCCCCCCCGATAGGGGACCACCTTGATGTGGTGGTGGTGGGGGGGGGGGCTTTGGGCCCAGCAACAGGTCGAAGACTTTGCTGACCGGATTGAGTCCCAGGTTGGACAAAGCCAAACCCAAACCGAGGTTGAAGACATCGCTGACCGGTTTAGCTGCCCGGTTGGACAGTATCAAAACCTCACATCAGGTGCTCCGTGCAGCAAGTTCAAGGGCACAGCTGAACGGATTTGGTCCCCTAGTAGGCACGAGCCCTTTCAAAGTCTGGGCATCACTAAGAGTCTCCACCCCGGGTGCCGAACGAACTTGGATTTACATATCCTTCTTCATGGCTAACTGGGGAACAGATTAAATTTCAGGTTTCTACCGGTGGTTAGTTTTCCTTTTATAGGACTGCTGCCATGTGAGGTCGGGGATGAGATGCATCTATATGGTGCATTCTTGCCCCCGGCTCTAGTTGTCACGGCTTTCGGCTTTCGTTAACTTGGTAGTGTCGTGAGACGGAACCGGGGATTACCATGGTTGCCGAACATCTGGCAACAAATAGTA
The DNA here is from genome assembly GCA_038380435.1 of Ryuthela nishihirai. Classification (NCBI taxonomy): domain Eukaryota; kingdom Metazoa; phylum Arthropoda; class Arachnida; order Araneae; family Heptathelidae; genus Ryuthela; species Ryuthela nishihirai. The sequence goes on along the minus strand of JAWZYU010000003.1, from coordinate 37,439,375 downwards.
AGTGTTATTTACCTGCAGTTCCTTCGATTTACCTAAAGACACGCTGGTCATAATGTTTTGGTAATATTAATATATTAAATTGCTATAATAATATAATAATATATATAATAATATATATATTATAATTATATTTATTAATATTATTATATTAATTTATTTTCATATTGTTTTTTAACCTTTTTTAGCTTTAACTATCCATGAAACCAACATATATGTCAAAAAATGTATCGTAATTAATTATCGTTTGCTTTACATGCTCAGGGGCACAAATGTAAAAGGAGCGGTATCGAATAATGCAAAATTTTAAAGTGTTACACTTTGTTTAAATTATGACCTTTTCCATTCTTAGGAGTAGAAAACTAGTTTTGAAAATCGGTGGTTTGAGCCCTGGTTCAAAGTATTCTACTTTTAGCAAGAACTTTCAAAGGATATGGATTATGAGGATACGCAGCATATCAAACGCACTGGGGTTACTTCCATGTTATGTAAATGGAAAACCATATTTAGAGTTCCATGGTTTTAAAAATGAACTCTTCATAGCAAATAATTATAGAACTAAAGTCTGTCAAATCTCGATTTTAAACAATATTCGTTTAATATTGAGTTGTCGAAGCTGATATATTTGAGGGCAGATCAGTACTATTTTACGAAAAAAGGAGCAGAGGAGATAGACTTATTTGAGTGATAAGGCATTTGAGTATATTTCAGAAAGAAAGAACTGCAGGAATGTCCTTAATCAATACCCTACTAGTCCTAATAGAAACCATTACAGAGAACTTAATAAACGTGTAAAGGATCAGTTAGCTGCTGATAAGAATCTTTGGCTTCATGGCTTGGCTGACAAAGCCGAGGAAGCAGTTAGACAGCACAACAGCAGAGAGCTATACCAGATAGTTAATGTTTTGTGTGGTAGATAACGAACAGGCATACAGGGATTGAAGGATAAACAAGGTAAGGTTAGAGAAGGTGAGGATTATGTCATTGCTAGGTGGGCTGAGCATTTCAGTGATGTTCTAAACAATGTGGTTAGTTCTACTCCCATTGTTTGTAATTATGAGAGATGCATTGGTGGCTTTAATGTCGGCCCTATAACACAATCTGAAGTTATTTTGGCTATTTCTAAACTTAGACTTCATAAATCCCCAGGGGTAGATGAAATTACTACGGAAATGCTCAGAGCTGGGAATGTTTCAGTTGCCACTTGGATGACTGAAATTTTGAATATCTTTTATGATAAAGGCATGGTTCCTAAGGATTTTACCAGAGATATTGTTATCCCTATTTTCAAAAAAGGTGATCGCAGTTCTTGTGATAACTATGGGGGTATCAGCCTACTCTCTGTTCCAGGAAAAGTTCTTTCCATGATTGTGCTTAATAGAATAATAATCTGGTTGGCAGTCAATTGCGTGATGAGCAATGTGGATTCAGAAGTAGTAGCGGATGTGTGGATCAGATATTTTCACTTAGGCAGATTCTTGAGAAATATTTAGAGTTTCAGAAACCTTTGGTTGCTAGGTTTGTTGTTTTCGACTCTGTTGATCGTCATAATTTGTGGTTGATTGTGAGATCATATGGTATACCAGACAAGTTAGTTAACATAATGAAAGCTCTCTATAATAACACAGACGTGTGTGAGAGTTGGTAAGGCTTGTAACAATTGGTTTAGCATTGCTTCTGCTGTTCGACAAGGGTGCATTTTGTCTCCTTTTCTCTTTTGCTTTGTTATTGATTATGTTATGCAAAATTCACTTCAAGGGAAAGATTTTGGCCTTAAATGGGCTGGAGATATGAAAATTTCTGATTTAGATTATGCTGATGATTTAGCCCCTTTGGCAAATGACGTTGATGAGACGAACTCTTTCATTCGAGCTGTTGATGAGACTGGTAGTAGAGTAGGTTTGGTTATAAACAGAGAGAAAACTAAAGTGATGAAAATTGGTCAGGCTGGCTGTGATTCTGTTAATCTGAATGACTGCAGTCTTGAGCAGGTGTCACAGTTTAATTATCTTGGGAGCTATGTAACAGATACTGGTGATGTGCGGCATGAGATTAACAGACGAATAGGGATTGCTGCTGGGACTTTTAAGAATCTATGGAGATTGTGGAGAAACACCTAAAGACTAAAATTAGACTGTGTAATGGTTTGGTTCTTTCTAGGGTTAGTTATGGTAATGAAATTTGGACACTTTGTAAACAACAGGAAACTAGATACTTTTGATTCTAGATGTTTATGCAATATCTTGGGCATTAGGTGATTCAACTTTGTAACTAATGATGAGGTTAGGCAGAGGAGTCGGCAACCTCCTTTAAGCAACATATTGTGCAGAGAGAAACTCCGTTGGTTTGGTCATGTTGCCCGTATGAATGATTATAGATTGGTGAATAGGGTTATGAACACTGTGCCTAAAGGCCTCAGAAAGAGGGGGAGACCTAGGATGCGATGGGCATTCAATGTCAAACAGGACCTTGTTAGAATAGGTGTGCAGTGGCATGATGCAGCAGATGTAGCTCAGGATAGACTTGCTTGGAGAACTAAATTGCACGATCTGGTTGGACCTCCATAGCCGATGGCTGCTTGAGGATGATGATGTCAACCTAAACGCTGTTTCAAAATTGATGGAGTCTTAAACTTTTAAAAATTATAACAAACCGTTTACCAAAAATAAATATATCTTTTGAGGAAAACTTTTAGGATTAGCAACACTGCTGTTAAACGAGTCTTTTTATTTATTGAGGTACGATTTCAGTTAAAATATTGCTTTTTGATTATGTGAATATTTCTACGTATTGGTTCTTGAAACCCCACAATTTTTTTTAATACCCTGTATAAGGAACCATAGGATTGTCAAAGAATGTGTAAACCAGTATAAAGTCGAATTTGATAGTATGAAAAGTTTTTTTTATGTAAAATGATTTGAAATATCTAATTTTTGAATATTTGTTCAGTATTTAAATTTGGACCTCCGTGTCACAAGAACTACAGAAGAAATTAAATCTTTATGCCAGGATTTGTATGCGAAGCGCTTAAATGAGGATGATCTCTATAAAACTAAAGGGTTGTTTTACCTCTGAGCAGTACTTTTTCGCACACCATGGGCTAAATGGCCAGGTCACATGGACCCCGAAGGCTCAGAGGTTGGGGGAGGGGACCCACTGGAACACCTGTCGGGAGACAGATGGTAGTCTCCCATCAAGGTCACCCAGCGTGTTCTTTAAACTGCACATATTATGGCACTACCGTACACGGGGTTCCGTAACGTTCCATCCTACGGACGGCGGCCTTTCCAAGCCCATGTGTCCCCTACTGACCGTGGGCAGGACGGGGAAACTGGAACACCTGTCGGGAGACAGATGGTAGTCTCCCATCAAGGTCATCCAGCGTGTTCTTTAAACTGCACATATTATGGCTCTACCGTACATGGGGTTCCGTAACGTTCCATCCTACGGACGGCGGCCTTTCCAAGCCCATGTGTCCCCTACTGACCGTGGGCAGGACGGGGAAACTGGAACACCTGTCGGGAGACAGATGGTAGTCTCCCATCAAGGTCATCCAGCGTGTTCTTTAAACTGCACATATTATGGCTCTACCGTACACGGGGTTCCGTAACGTTCCATCCTACGGACGGCGGCCTTTCCAAGCCCATGTGTCCCCTACTGACCGTGGGCAGGACGGGGAAACTGGAACACCTGTCGGGAGACAGATGGTAGTCTCCCATCAAGGTCATCCAGCGTGTTCTTTAAACTGCACATATTATGGCTCTACCATACACGGGGTTCCGTAACGTTCCATCGTCCGGACGGCGGCCTTTCCAAGCCCGTGTCCCCTACTGACCGTGGGCAGGACGGGGAAATTTTACGGAGATAATTCTCAATGCTGACCCAGCTGGGACTCGAACCTGAGTACTACAGATTATGCGCCCAGCACGCTACGGACTGAGCCACCCCCGCCCCATAAAACTGAAGGAATAAATGATTAATATTTATTCCTTTTGTCAATTCCATCAGTCATGTTCCTATCACACAAATATTGAACTTAGGAATAAATTTCATTCCTTGTAAATTACAAGCATTTTAGAAATTTCATTCACATGCTTCAACTCCCTATCTCAACCTCCTGTGCATGTGTTTATTGAAGAGCGCCGCTAGTTTATTGCGATAATCTGTGTTCGTTTAGAACACAGAAATGTTTTGAAAACTAATTTTCTAGCCACATTCTGATGGAGGCAGAATCTTTTTTTTCGCTCCGTGATTACGTAATTTATTGAGCGTGTTTACATCGTAACTTACCCCTCCCGTGGACGTTATTGACGGGGCAGCGCTACGAGACCATGAAAAATATTTTTTAATTGTTTATTAAGTATACTGTTTACTCTGAATACGTCATTACTTCTAATGCCAATCGACTTTTAAATTTACGTCATAGTCACTGTAGCGACTTGTAAAAACCCCCAAATATTGAACTATTGTATTCGATCTCACAGTTCACAATTTGCCTAGTCGAACTTAATATTTGATAACGTTCAGGGCATCTCTCAGATTATGTCGCAATGGGGCGGGGGTGGTTCAGTCGGTAGCGCGCCAGGCTCGTAATCTGTAGTTCCCAGGTACGAGTCCCAACTGGGTCAGCGTTGAGATTTATCTACGCAAAATTCCCCACCCTGCCCACGGTCAATAGTGGACACCGATGGGCTTGTAAAGGCCGCCGTCCGTCGGATGGGACGTTAAGCCGTGGCCCCGTGTGCAGGAGAGACATACCTGTGCACGTTAAAGAACACGCTGGATGGCCTTGACGGGAGGCTACCATCTGTCTCCCAACAGCTGTTCCAGTGGGTCCCCTCCCCCAACCTTCTCTGAGCCTTCGGGGTCCATGTGACCTGGCCATTTAGTCCATGGTGTGCAAAAAAGTGCCGCTCAGAGGTAAAACAACCCAACCTATGTCGCAATCCTCAATAATTTACCAAGTCCAATTAAACTTTCGGAGGCAATACACATTGCAGAAAGCCCACTATAAAGGTGATGACAAACCCATGAAATCTTGTCCCGACTTTTTATGATGGGGTTCAAACGTTTTTCAAGGAGTTGTTAATGCAACACGTACATTCTGTAAAGTATAATTCAGTTTTACTCCCCAGTGTTAACATGGGAAAGTGTAAAAAAAAAATTATACTTGGTAGTTAAAACTGTCAGCTGATTTTGTGATGGAATTTAAACAAAAATTCAGACGTGTGTTATTTCAAACCAGGTTTTCATTTAGTGTACAAAAATAAATAGCAAAATATGTGCGAGATAAAAAATATTAAGCGATCAGAAAAAAAAGTTCCTAGTTCATGCATTTTTCAAGAAATACTTCCTAATGGCCAAACGGTTACTGATGAAAGGGGCCACGGTTGGAGTCCTTAATATTTAAGTTATCTTTCTGCAGTAATATCTCTCAGATATCCTTGACAATCAGCTGCTTGAAGTAAAACCTAAAATTGTACTGTAGTGCAATTTCACTCTCCACCTTTACTCTTTTCTACATCTGGACCTGTACCAAAATTTTTTCCCCCTTCTATATAAAAACATTTCAAATTCTAAAAAAAAAAATGAATATTTTAGCGCACTGTATGGTTCTTTCAACACATTGGGTCACAGCATAACATCCCATTCGATGGATCCCTACTAACAAGAGGGGTGGGTGTTTTTTTTGGGGGAAAATCTCAATGCTGATCAAGGCAAGCCTCAAACCTAGAAACTGCAGATTACAAACCAAGCATACTGACAACTGAGCCACCCCCAACAGTAAGGTAACTCATACTTATCAAAATATGAAATATATGCAAAAACAAACCTTAACTATAAGAACAATTCCTTAAGCATTAACTTTCAATTATAACACAATTTTATTACCATAAATTACAAAATCAATTTATATACATAGATTATATACATAGACCCTTTGCAATTACAACTGATTTTCCATTATTCACTAGCAGTTTTGCTAAGGGAACTCTCCCTACAATCAGCAGCCTCCCATGATGCTAATCAACACATCCCAAAACAATTCATCTACTTCGATTAGGACATGTGTCTACTCCTCAAATGGTATATCCATCTTCGATCCGCAACGAGGGGCTTTAATAACATCTACAGCATCACAAGACGGCTCTCTGAATCTGAAAAAGCACCATTTCAAATAATATAAATGCTATATCTACATTTATGCATGTGTACAACACTTGTATAGTTTACTTACACTAAGTGTTTCAAAATATTTTTTTTTAAACTTTGAGAAGTTACTGGAAATATACATGTAAATATCTGTTTTAAAGAATATTTCAAGACCTTTACAAGGAGTCAGTTTCATTTTTTAGCATGGATAGAATAATAACTTAAACGAATGATAAAGTAGTTTAAATTTTGAAATTCTCCGGTGCTTCCCAATGTTTATATCTTAGAAACTAGTCAACAATAAAATAAATTAGCTTTTTCTGTTTACCAATGAGTATTACAAGCATACCAAATTTCATTGCTTTCTACGAAGGTCCATGGCAGTGTTGATTCACATGGAATGACCCTGATTATTCAATGGCTTCAATAATCAACTTTCAAGCGATCTCTTGCTCAAAAGAACAATGCATTATTACACTACTTCACCAGTTATATATCCTTTACACTGTGTATATAAATTCTTTGGCAAAATAATTTGCTTCCATTTTTTTTCTGGTGGGGGATGGATGCACCGGATGGGGGCACATTAAATGGGAGTTAACAAGTTAAAAAAATTTATACTTGGCAAGCCAAACAAAATATTTGTCACACCAATTTCATAAGTGAAATAACAAGAGTTACAGCAATCACATACAAGTCATTATACCAATTTTGTTATGAAAATATCAAAAGTTATAGCAATTGTACACAATTAGTAAAATTTGTGCGAACAAAATAGTAATATTTATATCAATCTTGTTATATAACTTTTTCATATTTTTGTAATCATGTACAAATTATAAATTTTATACCGAGCAAAATGTCTAAATTTCAAACATCCATGGATATAAACAATCAAAACAAACTGTTCCCAAATATGACCAATAAGTACTACAAAATTTAAAAAAAAATAAGAATATAAGAATACTTTCAACATACAAGATATCAACTGTACTAATTATGAACAAACAATATATAAAAAAAACCAGATAACCAATTAGGAGAGCTGAACATAAAAGACATAACAAAGGACCCCCATGCAACATCTAATAAGCAGCATGGCAAATATAAAATAAGACGAAGTTTTACTTGAGCAGCTGATAGAGAGATGCATGCCACTTATGTAACCGAAAATGTCAATGCTATTTACAAAGGCTAAAATGCACAAACCCTATATAGCTCCAAGACCAAGTTGGGTTGTTTTACCTCTGAGCGGCATTTTCTTGCACACCATGGGCTAAATGGCCAGGTCACAAGGACCCCGAAGGCTCAGAGAAGGTTGGGGGAGGGGACCCACTGGAACAGCTGTTGGGAACAGATGGTAGCCTCCCGTCAAGGCCATCCAGCATGTTCTTTAACGTGCACAGGGTATGGCTCTCCCGCACACGGGGCCACGGCTTAACGTCCCTTCCGACGGACAGTGGCCTTTCCAAGCCCATCGGTGTCCCTTACTGACCGTGGGCAGGGCGGAGAATTTTGCGGAGATAAATCTCAACGCTGACCCAGCTGGGACTCGAACCTGGGAACTACAGATTACGAGCCTGGCATGCTACCGACTGAGCCATCCCCGCCCCGACCATTAAGTTGATAAACATGCATCTCCTAATACTTCTTTAGAACGAGCAATATATATATATAATCTTTTTGATGACAATAAATTTATAGCATGACATTAGGGAATTAAAAACTCTCCTGTACACAGATGAACTCTGACTAGCCTCACTGGAAGTTAGACATACCTGAATACTCCTGGCCCCTCAAGTTATAAATAACTAGAAATCATTAAAGAATGATTATATGAACATCATGGGTATGATGCAAAATACGACGACGTTATCATTAGGATACTAAACTTTATAATGAATAAACTATTTCAGAATAAACCAAAAAATATCTAAAGAAATTAATGGAGTATATTAAAAAGGTGTATCAAAAACCATTCGTGCCTATCCCACACAGTTCATACCACCAACTGTACTAAAAAAAAAAGGGGGGGGGGGGCTCCAAATTAGGTTGCTTAGAAGTAACCACAAATAAGGGCAATGGACTTTTTTTTTAATTTGAGATCAGACTTACAAAGCTTATCTGCAGGTTATGACAGAAAAAACGACCACGTGATCTTAGGACTCGAACCTAGACCCCAGCAGTTGCAGTGTCACCATGAACCACAAAGGCTGCAATTCAAAGAATAGAATATGCTCACTGAATGCTGAAATAGTAATTCCTACAAATTTTGCATTGTATAAAATTTATAACTTTGAATATACTTGTATCAATTTATAATTTCTGTATGAATGCTATAAATGTTCCATATTTCTCTCATGAAATTTACCAAGAATATAATTTTGCTTTGTATAACATAAATAACTTTATATGTTTACAAAAATATGGAAAAGTTATGGGAATGGGATTAATACAATGATATATATTACTATTTTGTTCAAATAAAATTTATAATTTACATACAAGTGCTGCAACTTTTCAATATTTTTGTAAAATAATTGATACAAGCATTTTGTTTTACATAACAAATTATAACTTTAGTGAATGTAGTGGCAAATCGATACACGATTTCACAGCATCATTATTAACTCATAAGAATGGATAAAGCTTTTTTGCTGGTTAGATTCATGTAGACAAGTATATAAGAGGCATTGAAATATGCCAGTTACATGCTTAGGAGCAGAGTACTTTTGACTGTACTGCAGTCATCTTCAGGGCAGCACAAAATTCTTTGGGGAAGTGGATCATCCGTTAAATGTTAAAATAGGCAAAAGTAATAGATAGTAATAAAAATAGGTGAAGGTAAGTTTCAGCACCTTTTTTTACTTTTGCTCCACTACAAGAATGCTGAAACTTACTTCTACTGCAGGACTCTTTTCATTGAAAATACCTTCAAGAAAAAGGTATTACTTTTACCTATCTTAACGTTTCACTAATGAACCACTTTCCCAAGGAACTTTGTGCCACCCTGAAGATTACTGCTGAGTGCAATCAAAAGAGCTCGGCTCCTACATGGACGAAATTGCCACATTTCAATACTTCATATATACTTGTCTAAATGAATCTAACCAGCAAATTATGTGTTATCCATTCTTATGGGTTAAATTATAACTTGCATATGATTGCTGTAACTTTTCAATATTTCTATTATGAGATTGGTATGACAAATAGTTTGCTCGGTATAAAAAATTTAACTTGCTAACTCGTTTATTTGCTCCTATCCAATACAAATTCACTTAACATTGAGTTAAAAAATATTCATTTCCCTCACCTCTGCCAAAAATTTTTAAAATTAAAAAAATGCATTTTTAGCCAAAGAATTCTTATGCACTCTGTAAATAACATACAGCCAGTGTAGTTGTCTACTAACACATTGTTCTCTTGAATGAGAGATCTCTTGAAAGTGTTGATTATTGAAGTCATTGAAGGGGCAGAGTCATTCCACTTGAAATCAGCACAGTCATGGTTCAGTTGTTTTGTGTTTCACATTACAAGTACAACTAGGTGCACCACACAGCAAAGGACTTTGATTCCAATGAAATTTGGTATTCTTATACTATCATAGGTGCAGAAAAGCTAATTTATTTTCCTGTCAACTAGTTTTCAAGATATAAACATTCAAAAGTAAAAGGAAGTCTTCCAATTTTAACTACTGATCCATAAATGCTTACTTAAGCTCTCTATTCATGTGTAAAAAAATGAAATTGATCTCTTGGTAGAGGTCTTGAAATATCTTTAAAACAAAATATTACGTGTACAGGCCAAAATCTAGAAAAAATAAAACTCACGGGGGGGGGGGGGGGGAAGAAACACAATCAAATTTGAAAATTGTAAAGGAGTAGAGCAAGAGAGACTACCTCTAATGCAATATAACATCCCTCTATCCTCCCCCCTCTGTCATTGGCAAAAAGGTTTGACGTTGAATATCTCAAAACATATTCCCCTTAATTTTTTTTTTCTTGAAAAACTGTTATATTGAAACATATATTAACAGACAACATTAAAAATACAACAAATATCCTCTCAAGCAGTTGCTTGCCATAGAGACATCAGGAAATTTTTATAATGGGACTGCTATGGTTCTTGAGTTACAATTTTTTTAATTTGGAAAGTTTGTGAAAAACCATGGATATCTGAACAAAGCAGTCCAATAGAGTATGAACACTTAATAAGCTACTGAAATAATGTAGAAGTTTGAAATAATTAAATACCCTTTCAGATTTTTTTTTTACTATGTAAATATTAACTACCACTTCAAAATATTTTTTTTATAAATCATTTTGAATGAATTATAAACTTTTTCCACCATCAGTTTCTGTAACTGACAATGTGTATGTTCTTCTAGAGTGTGCATTACCCCTTGTACTAATATCAGATTTTATTGTGCAGTTGTTTGGAGCAGATGGTCCATAAAGGGGTAGAAATCTGGCTCCAAAGTTCTTTTGTTGAAGAGTCCAATCATCTCTCTCATGTCAGTAAAATATAAATATAGGATAATATTAGAACAAAACAGTTAAGGCATACATTACTATATTAAAAAACAACCAAGTTTAATACTTAAAAAACACCCAACAAGAGATGAGACAAAAAGGGACCAAATAGAGATGGTTAGAATCGAGCAATCTCTGAATTTAAAGTGACAGTAAATCATTAAACAGCATTTATTACAATAAATGGATATATATATATAGGGAAAGAACAAAAAAAAGGCTTTCTTTTCCTTTTCTGTTTCAAACAGTCCATTATATCTTTGCAGGTATATGAAAAATGGTTCATGCAATTAATCAAAAATTTAGTACACTTGTTACAATTATAGAATTGTAGAAATATAAAAATGCTGTATTAATTCATAGTTAACTCATCACAACACATTTAATTTCAGTGGATTCTTAACCTTTACAGTGTCGGTGTTTCTGAAACTAGACTCACTTTGGTGGTTGGATTTATTTTAAAGTGTTTTCAGAAAATAAACAGCTTTAGAACCTCATCCTGAAGTAACAAATGAATGGAAATATGTCAAGGTAGATACCAAAAGAAATAGCATTTATTGTGATTCATAAAATGGCAAAAATTCGAAGAAAAATGGAATATTATAAGTTCTTAAGCATTTCTTTAAAATATCGCATAATTTTACTGTATTTTTCCATTTTAACTTTGATATAAAAAGAAAATTTTTTTTAAAATTTTACTATTCTAGTGTCAACAGTTCATAATATTCCTATTAATGCTTAAATCTTTCATTTAGTTTCTCCTAAATTTTTTAGTCATTTATGAATATAACGCATAATGCATATGCCCAAACTTTTGATGATCAGCAAACTAAGTCTAGGAAAAGCAGTGTCATAAAAAAATGTATATTCCTATAGGGCTCCAAAAAAGTAGGAAATGAACCTATAGCATATCAATAGTACTGAGTAACTAGCCATTGAGTTCATATTCACTTCAAAGGAAAATACAGCATCAGCAATCTTATTGAATAGGTAAATCGGCACTCAGTGACTGACTGCACCATCAATATACTTTAGGTTTATTTTCTACTTTTTAAAGAGCATACAGGAAGATATGCATTTTTAATTTTTTTTTGTCACTGAAAATACCTATCTTCAGAAACTTTCATTTGATATTAATTCAGACATCAATCACAGTTTTCCTCCCTTTTGGAGTTGTGTTTGAGGTAGCCATAAATTTGGATATGTCGCAAGTGCTAATTTGAGATATAATTCATTAAGGTCAACCCCCACAGGGGAACATTTCGAAACAGGCTATGGCAGTTATTTGACACCTAACTTTAGGCTCTCACATTCAGAAGATATAGCAGGAGAATGACTTTAATATTTCCCATTTTTAGGGGGAAGGGTGGTAAATTTTTTATACCTTGTGACCCTCATGTCACAAGCTTTCATTTGGCATATAGCTTGTTACTTTCTGCATTTGCATTCAGGAGATATAGGGAACAATCATTTTAATATTTCCCCTCCCCTTTTTTCAGGGGGAAGAAAGCATTGGGGGGGGGGGGTTTACCTCTGAGCAGTACTTTTTTGCATGTGCTAAATGGTCAGGTCATATGGACCCTGAAGGCTCAGAGAAGGTTGTGGGGAGGGGACCCACTGGAACAGCTGTTGGGAGACAGATGATAGCCTCCCGTCAAGGCAATCCAGTGTGTTCTTTAACGTGCACAGGGTATGGCCTCCAACACATGGAGCCACGGCTTAACATCCCATCCGACAGACGGTGGCCTTTCCAAGCCCATTGGTGTCCCCTATCGACAGTGGGCAGGGCGGGGAATTTTGCGGAGATAAATCTCAACGCTGACCCAGCTGGGACTTGAACCTGGGAACTACAGATTACGAGCCTGGCACGCTACCGACTGAGCCACCCCCGCCCCGACCATTAAGTTGATAAACATGCATCTCCTAATACTTCTTTAGAAAGCTCATTGGGGGGGAGGTAAATTTCTTGTAGCCAATGACATTCCCCATGTTAGAAGCTTTTATTTGATGCATAGCGTGTTACTTTCAGAATTCGTGTTCTGGAGATATAGTAGAAGAATAGTTTTCATTATTAGAAGATAAGTAAAAATCATTTTGTTTTAAAACATGGCAATTTAAATAAAAATTGAAAAATATATCTGAAAAGTCAAAGAATTATGAAAAAACTTAATAGAAATGTTTCAGAGCATTTAAATTTTAACTGAAACACTAAAATTGAGAATGAATTGTTTTGTTATGAAGCTGCATAACTACTATGGAAAAGTACAATTTCAAACTCCAGGCAGAAATTTTGGTTAAAATCAGAATTTCCTAACCTTAATTAGTTTGTTTGAAATATAATTAAAAGTATTGCTAAAATAATTCCCACCTTTTAAAAATCGCACGTTGAGGAGGCTAATTGCTTAATCCTATGTTCTCTTGAATCCGTCATTAGAGATCGCTAGCGGTTTTGTGTTTGAACATTTCAATTATTGTTTATAATTGCAGTATACATTTGAGAAGCAATAAAAAAAAAAAACATTTTATAAGCATTAGAGTAAAAAAAGACTAAAATCAAAAGTTCACTAAAATATTAATTGAAAGCTGATGTGCATAGTTTCTAGATGCTGCAATTTAAGGTAGTAATAAAATCAATATCTTTATGTTAAAAGTTTAAAAAACATTACCACTCTGCTAGAGTGGTAACTAGGCCAGATCAGAAAAATCACAACCAATCGATAATTTGTGTATGGAACAGCAAAATGAAAGTGTCACTACCTGATGCAATTTACAGTGACTTGCACATACACATATATTCACTGCAGACTCAGAGATTTTAAAACTTTATAATTTTTTTCAAGCGGAATCAACAGATAAAAAAATATATATTATAGATTTAAAATGTTATTTTCGATATTTCATTAGAAAGTTTAAAAAAAAACTGCCAATTTCTATTACGAAACAAATTTTTCGACAACCTTGTATTGTGCATTCAAGTTAACTATTCGTATTACTAGAGTTCGAAAGATGACACTAATTAATATTGCTCCAACATGGAAAGGATTAAAACTCACTTTACAAAATGCCATAATTCCTCAATTTCTTCAAATATAAAATATTATCTTTTTACTCTGCTACATGTCTCTAGGAAAATAGTGCATATGGTAGTAATTTCTACTAGTTTTCAGGGAGCATGTGATAAAGTAAATGAGACACCAAATATTATGGCAGGTCCATTAGTCATGAGTAATGAGCTAATGAACATCCTGACCAAAATAATCAGTTTGCATATGGCTTTTCCAGAAGCAAATTGCATTAGGGTCCACAGGTACAGACCTCACCAAACTTTTGCAATTTGCATTAAGATATTAATTTAAACCTGGAATTATAATGAATAAAAATTGTAATTCACATTTGTTTTCTGAAGTATTTTGCCTCTTATTTCTATTCAATACATATTAAAACACTATGCTACTATTATAAATGTAGTATAACTGCTTTATTATTTGTCAATTCATTATCATTGCAATTTTCAAGAATCACTAACAGAGCATGATGGTATTTAGTTTCCTAAAGATTCTAATGGGAAAACTAAAAATTTAATTCTACACATTTTTCTTAAAATTTCACAGAAAATATCAAAATTTGCTTACTTTGTATTAGATACATTTATTATCCAACATATTAATTGATAACAGAGTTAGCTATTATCTGCAGAAATGACACAATACAGAAATATTCCTAAATATTTGCACATTAGTATCACTTTTACACAAAATTATTTTTTTAACACCATTTCTAGAGGGGTCAAAACTATTGAAAATTTCTTAATTACATCTGGTCTACAGCTGAGGCATAATGTTACTTAAACAATCTGAATTTTGTAACATTTTTAAGAGATTCAGTAACGCAGGAAAGTATATTATACTTTGGATGTTCTATCAGTACATAAACTCTTATCTTAGAACCCACACTTCATTATTATTAAAAATTGCCAAAAACAATAGGTCATATTAATATTTGTACAAATGTAATTACCTATTCATATTTACTTGGTTATTTCATATTAGATACATATATATTATCAAAGCCATGCAGAATTGTAATTTTTATTATAATTATCATGTTTCTAAATAGTAAAATACTGTTCTCAAAATTCGCTTCATATTTTTTGTGTATGTACATGTGTATTATCCAACATAATCATTCATGGAAGGTATTTGGGTTGGGTTGTTTTACCTCTGAGCGGCACTTTTTTGCACACCATGGGCTAAATGGCCAAGTCACATGGACCCCAAAGGCTCAGAGAAGGTTGGGGGAGGGGACCCACTGGAACAGCTGTTGGGAGACAGATGATAGCCTCCCGTCAAGGCCATCCAGCGTGTTCTTTAACGTGCACAGGGTATGGCTCTCCCGCACACGGGGCCATGGCTTAACGTCCCATCCGACGGACGGCGGCCTTTCCAAGCCCATCGGTGTCCCCTACTGACCGTGGGCGGGGAATTTTGTGGAGATAAATCTCAACGCTGACCCAGCTGGGACTCGAACCTGGGAACTACAGATTACGAGCCTGGCGCGCTACCGACCGAGCCACCCCCGCCCCCCATGGAAGGTATCATCCATCTTTTCAGTGCCATCTGCAAATAGTGCCATAGTTGAGGTGAAAACAATTATATTGGCAGTAGACCATTCCAGTACAAACTACTTGTGAGTGATCAACAGAGTCTTTATTTTGGTATATATGACTATTTATGTATATTTACTTATTTCAGGACAAGATATCAAAGTTTTTCTTTTATCTGTTGCAAGCACTTCAAAATTAACTCAGCAACCAGAGTGAATTCTGCTCAGGTTTAGAATATTTTTTCAAGCAGGATCAACACAACTTAATATTCTATAACTGTACATTTAAATATTTTGTTAAAAAAATTTACCATCTTCCACTGTATAATGGGTTACCATTTTATGGGCCACTAGAATAAGGTCAAAAAGAGTAAACTGCCTTGGACAGTTAATGGAAAACTGCTAGAAGCCACTAAAAAAGAAATATCCAGCATATTTTATAGCATGCACACAATATGGCTCTTCTGCAATGCTTTAAATTTATTTTCATGTCTAATAAATGCATTTTTATTTAAAGATCATGATGTACTTCATAAGAATAGTGACTGACCACAAGCATTAAACATAACCTATTTCAACTAGTAACACAGTGAAAAAATTTAACGTTTCAATAGGCATCTACAAAATATATATATAAATTAAACCTAAATTTATTACTTCACTCCATCTAATGTTTAGCATTAAAAAAATCCTTTACCTTTCATAATCCACTGTTACTACACATAATTAACCATAAACTTCAATGGAACTAAAAGTAATTCTTAAGTTTAAAACTACTCACTTTTTAACCAGCTTGCCTTAGCTTTTCCTTTATCTGACTTGGACTTTTCTCCAGTACAAACAAATAATTCGTGGTTAACTCTGTAATATGGTATTTACATTTCATTGCATTGTACTATAATAAAACAACTATTTAATGCTATCACTATTACAATATTCATTTGGCCAAATCAAGTTTACTACAGAAAACTGGTTTTAAGTTACCATTTACTGTCAGTGTCCCTTAGTAACAATGAACTAACATAAAGAAAAACAAAATTGTGTGTACTCTTTTTCTCTAGATTTTTGATGCACTCTTCTGAGATTTGTCACTAATCAAAATCTCCATTAATATGAACATTACTAACTTTAGTATAAGCTCAAATATCTGCATCACTTGAAGGGTTGTGTCCTCTCACTTTCCAAAGAGTTGTAATGAAGATAGATGGCAAAGTATAGTTTGTGAGTTCATATCCCCCCCCCCCTCCCTCCAATTCAAAACAATTTTTCTTTCAAGTTAAATATCAATGCTTAATCCTTCCAGGATCCTGCCTGATAAACTGGTTTACATTCAGAGGCATAGCTATTTTTTCACTCTGATCAACCAAAAAAAAAATTAACTTTAGAATTTTTTTGCCATATAACTAATAAAAGGAATTATGGCATATGCAAAATTAATCAGCATTTAATTTTGTATTTTCTGAAAATAAAATATTTTACAAAAAAGACAACTAGTTTTATTTTAATTGGGTATTTTTAAAGTCATGTTGTAAAAAAATGCATCTCGCAATGCAAATAAAAATTTGTAAATTACATAATTAAAAATCTTGAGGAGAGCTTAAAATGGCTCTTGTGGAAGACTACAACATCATTCAACACCTAGCTTCCCATACATAAAAAGAATATCTAATATATTAAAAATATTTTAAGAAAATATGACACAAACTATCTATATTAGTGGTATCTCTTTTTTGTTTCAACACTCATTCTTTTTTCTTGTACTGATATTTCGTAGTTTCTTGTACACATGCCCTTTCCCTTATAAAGGCTCTCAAGAGTAAAAAAAGAATATTTACCAGTCTTTTGAGCTGAAAATATATAGCTGCTTTTTCCATATTATTTCAGTTTTTGTATACCTGCTGGCACAGTCAACAGCTGATTCCGAGGGGTTGTTTGTCCCTGATTTTCACTATTTTAGAGTGTTATTAACCTGATGATTAAAGTCTGCTTTGCTGTAATTACCAGTCCTGATTTATTTGTAGAATGTTGAAGTCAAGGGTATTCTTCAACACCTTCTTTGCTGACTTCTACTAATCGTTTGCTATTCATGCTGTTATGCTCTTGGATGATAGAGCAAGTTGACACTATTAAGCACATCCTCAAGACTTAAAACTGTTAAAACCCAACTGAATATTAAGATATTAAAAACATTGAACCTCTCTAAAAAGTTAATAATATAATCCACCACCTCCCCTCTAACAATGCATTTTGCCACTCCATCCATCCCGTGGCTTCATCAGGCTCTTTATGATATGATGTTAAGACATTTATATGTGTCTCCCTAATGAAGTTCTCCACTGCTCGTGCAGCCAGTGCATGTGATTGCTCGCACAGCAGGAGATTCCATGCCGCTGGCAGGGGATGGAATCTCCATGTTGCAGAGGTTATGCTTATGGAAATTAATCATTATAGATTCTGCATATTGTAGTTGGAATTTTGTAGGTGATGCTATTAATGGCTTATATATTATTTACCTATAAATTGATTTCAATTACTGCCTAAACTAAAGATGTGCTAGATTTTTTTTATTATTTATATCCTGTTGATGTCTGTGCATTCGTTGTTCATATATGCGATATGTTTTGCCTATATACATGTTTTTACCATTTACAGTAGTTTATTGTGGGGGTCAAGTATTTCTACATTATATACCCCTCCGGTTACAGGTGATTTATCTTGATCATTTATTACTAGATGTTTAATGCTTTTATTTATGGTAATTGGTAGTTTGTGCCATTTTCTTAAAATATTATTCAATATATTATATATTCTTTTTTGTATGGGAAGCTATGTGCATGTTTAGTGTTTGCTTTTTGAGGGTTGGGGATGGTTGCAAATCATGTTGACTCCTATATTTAACTGCTTTTTCCATTTTTCCACATATGTTCAGGGTATTCTGCATCTTGCGCTATTTTATATATGAATTCCAGTTCTTTTCATAGGGACTGTGTTTGTGTACAATATTTAAATGCTGAGTCAAATGGCATGATATTTGGAATATAGTGAGTTTCCAATATACTTCGATATCACATCTGTGTTTCTTCCTTTTTAATCAGTAAATCAAGGTATGGGCTTTCATTATTACCCTGTCTTATGGGTAAAATTTTATAGTTGATAAAATGCTGTTGAATACTTAGATTAATGTGTTTAATTGATCAGTGGGATGACCCCAAAAATTAGTATATCATCAATATAATGAAATTATAGGGATGGTTTATAAATAGCCTTCTCCAACTGTAAATGGTAGCTGGGTAGTCACTGGAAGGAGAACTATGCACCAATCCTCTGTGACGTTGCATAGAATCGGCCAGGCCTAGCACCTAATGTCCAACCCCGCCTTCTCGTGGTGCAGACCATTAGTACCTTTCAAAAGAGATATTCTCTTGTGAAAGTGAACGGAAGGGGGGGGGGGGCTGCCAGATTAGTGTGGCCTACTGATCTGGACAACTATGGCTACTTTTCTTTTTTTCTACCCTGCTGAGGAGTGGTCAACTACACAGGGTCCTGGTGCTGACCATATATACCAACCTGAGTGGAATTATGGCTCTGAGCTTGATTATGCATCCTGATTTTGCTGCACTGGTGGGATTCTGTGGAGGGGAAAAATCTTCCGCTGTGTTTTCTGTTTGCTTATGGGTTGACAGCCCCAAGTGAATAGATTCACAGGATATGTTTATCAGCTGGTGGATAATCCTGAGCAGAGGTCATCACAGGCACCTGAACTCTTTGCTTCTATTGGCATCGTCAAATTTTACATTGGAGGAAGTCTTCCAGTGTAGATGGCTTCAGCCTTTTGTGGCAGGGGGAACGGGTCTTTGCCCCATGTCTGCAATTAGGGGGCTGTTTGAAATTGTCGACATTCCCTCTCTCAATAAATATAGTTTCTTTAAACATCCCACTAACCATTTTCTCTCCATAGATAGTTGGAATGTGAGGACTCTGCACAGAGCTTTTTCTCTTGATGTCCTCACACAAGAATTCCACCGTTATAATTTAGATATTCTTGGTTTGCAAGAGACCAGATGGACAGATAAAGGTCAGATTTAAAAATAATCTTAAATTTCTCTTTTCAGGGAGGGACGACAATAAGCATCACCAAGGCGTGGGTCTGCTTTTCAGCAAACATGCTAGTGATGCTCTTCTAGGATATGAGTGCATTAATGAAAGGTTTCTTACAGCAAAATTTCAGACAAGCGTTAAAGACTTGAATGTTATCTGCTGTTATGCCCCCACTGAGGAAGCCAATGAGGATAAGAAGGATAGGTTTTATGGACAACTTCAGGACATTTTGAATTCTGTCAAGAAAGGAGGACCCTTGTTCTTGGTGATTTCAATGCCAAATTTGGTACTGACTCTGACCTTTGGGGAGGAGTAATAGGCCCTTTTGGTATTGGTAGCTGCAATGGCAATGGGCAATGTCTCCTACAGGTAAGCAAACTCAATGGTTTCAGAATAACTAACACTTATTACAAACACCGCGACATACATAAGTACACATGGGTTTCACCCGATGGGCTGCATAAGAATATGATTGATTATATATTAATTAACAGCAAATGGGCTAGTTCTGTTAGGAATACCAGGTCATATAGGGGAGCTGAAATGGATCTGACCATTACCTTTTAAAAGTGTCTTGCAACTTAAACTTAAAAAGTGTTGTGCTAGGGTTAAAAAACTTACTTTTAATACTGAAGCTTTGAAAGACCCAGTTATAGCCAAAGCTTACCATGATAGGTTACTTAGTCATTATGACAGTCATGGTATGTTTACTACTGAAGTTGAGGAAGAATGGGATCATTTTAAACAGGCTTTTTTGGACACTAACAGTACTCTTTTAGGAAAAAAGGAGTAGAGGAGGCAGAATTATCTGAGTGATAAGACACTTGAGCTTATTTCGGAAAGAAAGAACTGCAGGAATGTCCTTAATCAATACACTACTAGTCTTAATAGAAAGCATTACAGAGAACTTAATAAATGTGTAAAAGATCAGTTACCTGCTTATAAGAATCTTTGGCTTGATGACTTGGCTGACAAAGCCCAGGAAGCAGTTAGACAGCACAACAGCAGAGAGCTATACCAGATATTTAATGTTTTGTGTGGTAGAAAACAGACAGGCATACAGGGATTGAAGGATAAACAAGGTAAGGTTACAGAAGGTGAGGATTCTGTCATGGCTAGGTGGGCTGAGCATTTCAGTGATGTTCTGAACAATGTGGTTAGTTCTACTCCCATTGTTTCTAATGATGCTAGATGCATTGGTAGCTTTAATGTTGGCCCTATAACACAATCTGAAGTTATTTCGGCTGTTTCTAAACTTAAACTTCATAAATCCCCAGGGATAGATGAAATTACTACGGAAATGCTTAGAGCTGGGAATGTTTCGGTTACCACTTGGATGACTGAAATTCTGAATATCTTTTATGATAAAGGCATGGTTCCTAAGGATTTTACCAGAGCTATTGTTATCCCTATTTTCAAAAAAGTTTATCGCAGTTCTTGTGATAACTATAGGGGTATCAGCCTACTCTCTGTTCCAGGTAAAGTTCTTTCCATTATTGTGCTTAATAGAATTAAGAATCTGGTTGACAGTTAATTGCGTGATGAACAATGTGGATTCTGAAGTGATAGGGGATGTGTGGATCAGATATTTTCACTTAGGCAGATTCTTGAGAAATGTTTAGAGTTTCAGAAACCTTTGGTTGCTAGCTTTGTTGATTTCAAAAAGGCTTTCGACTCTGTTGATCGTCATAATTTGTGGTTGATTGTAAGATCATATGGTATACCAGACAAGTTAGTTAACATTATGAAAGCTCTCTATAATAACACTGAGTCGTGTGTGAGAGTTGGTAAGGCTTGTAGCAATTGGTTTAGCATTACTTCTGGTGTTCGACAAGGGTGCATTTTGTCTCCTTTTCTCTTTAGCTTGGTTATTGATTATGTTATGCGAAATTCACCTCAAGGGAAAGATTTCAGCCTTAAATGGACTGGAGATACTAAAATTTCTGATTTAGATTATGCTGATGATTTAGGCCTTTTGGCAAATGATGTTCATGAGATGAACTCTTTCATTCAAGCTGTTGATGAGACTAATAGTAGAGTAGGTTTGGTTATAAACAGAGAGAAAACTAAAGTGATGAAAATTGGTCAGGCAGGCTGTGATTCAGTTACTCTGAATGGTTGCAGTCTTGAACAGGTGTCATAGTTTAATTTTCTTGGGAGTTATGTAACAGATAATGGTGATGTGCGGCATGAGATTAACAGACGAATAGCTATTGCTGCTGGGACTTTTAAGAATCTATGGAGATTGTGGAGAAATAGGCGTATACACCTAAAGACTAAAATTAGACTGTATAATAGTTTGGTTCTTTCTAGGGTTAGTTATGGTAGTGAAACTTGACACTTTGTAAACAAGATAACAGGAAACTAGATGCTTTTGATTCCAGATGCTTACACAGTATCTTGGGCATTAGGTGGTTCAACTTTGTAACTAATGATGAGGTTAGGCAAAGAAGTTTGCAACCTCCTTTAAGCAGCATATTGTGCAGAGAGAGACTCCGTTGGTTTGGCCATGTTGTCCGTATGAATAATTATAGATTGGCGAATACGGTTATGAACAGTGTGCCTAAAGGCCTCAGAAAGAGGGGGAGACCTAGGATGCAGTGGGAAGACAATGTCAAACAGGACCTTGTTAGAATTGGTGTGCAGTGGCCAGATGCAGTAGATGTAGCTCAGGACAGACTTGCTTGGAGAACTAAAAGTGCACGGTCTGGTTGGACCTCAGTAGCCCATGGTTGCTTGAGGATGATGATGATGAATGTAGATTGTTCAACATGTTGCATTACGACATCGGCCATGAGCCCAGACAACGGTGATGCCATGGGGATACCCTCTGTCTGGACCCAAGTTTCCTGGTTAACTGCAAACCAGTTGGAATTGGTGGCCAGGTCCATGGCCTCATGCACACTAAAGTACTCTGGTGCTGTGGGTCTGGCCACTCTCAACCACTCTGCCTTCAGCTACATCGCTGCATCCGGGCATGGAGTGCTGGGATACAGCAATAAGACATCCAGGGGGTGAATGGTTGTAGATTCCAACACTAGTGTATTTTTTATGACAGTAACTGCATCATAACACAATGTTATAATATATTTAGTAATTGGGAAGAATGGTGTAAAGAACTCAAAGAGAGCTCTTTCCAAATTATATGTAGGTGATTTACGCTTACTTATTAATGATCAAAACAGTTTATTTTCTTTATGTAATTTAATCTTAATAAATAACTGAAGTATATCTGGATACATCAGAGGTATATATCTTTTTGAAATCTTATTCAGTAAGAATGGGTCTCATTTAAGTTCAGCTAGTTTATTTAAAACTTTAGGTATAGGAATATTATGCAGAGGCATACACTTTAATTCTGCCAGTGTACCGATTTTCTCATCATCATAATCATTTTTATCCATTATTACAATTTGTTCGGTTTTATCTGCTAATACTATTTTAAGACTGGGATTGGTTTTTAAGTCATGTAGTATTTTAAAATCATAATTATTGGTATTTTCTTTACTATTTTGCTGATGTTTATTAAAACTGTGATATATTTTAAATCTTTCTTTATCCTTTTGTAAATGGGGTATTTTATTTATAGACTGCTCTATTTGTGGAATCAAGATTTTTAATTGTGTAATTTACAGCTAATATGGTATATATTAAATTGTATAACTGTAGTTGTGAGTCTAGTTAATTTTTAGAAAAAAATTTATCTGAAAAAAACTAATACACAGAAATAATTATAATGCATATGAGTAGAAAGACTAGTTATTTCTGAATAACAAAGAAATATTTACTTGAAGGAAGAAAATTACTCTTTTTTGTAATTTTTTTCACAGTACCATACTTTAAGAAAAGTCCCAGATTTTTTGCCAACTGTGCTGAGTCATAGAATTTTTTTTAAATTACCAATCAATTTTGAAAAGGTCATGTTATAAATCAAATTAAACAATTCCAAATTTTATGAAAAAAAATTTAAACATGATTTTAATAGGACTATTTTACATGTATAACAAAAATAAAATAGATGACTATGTAATTAGGCTTAATTTTTGTAAAACCTGACAAATAAAACATTAATCAAAGGGAAATTTCTTCCCAAATACTATAATATTTACCTGAAACATGATTTTTATTTCTTCTAATGATTATTTTCAGTGGAGATTTATTTACACGAGACATTATACAAGGTGACTTGGATTGCTCACACATTGATGGAATTTTCTGTCCTGTTTATGAAATAGAGGGACACTTCTTGGCTGCTTTTTTTTTACTAAATATTACAATTTTTTTTCTTTGGTGTTGAACTTTGGAAATTGTGGCTAAGTGTTGAAAAGTTAGTGCACCAAAGCAAAGTCAGAATGGCAGAGACAAGACACTGAGGGGGGGGGGGGGGGGGATGCTTTTAAAATCATTCAATATAAACATAAAAATTCATAATTTTTTTTTAACAATGAAATTTTGCCAAGGGGGAGAGTAAAATGTCTTCAGTAAGTTTAATGGGGGAGGGGATAAAAACCTCTTCCCAAAATTGCTGTCTCATATGAGGACTGTATTCTGTGCCAAGGAAATCCTTTTTGCTTTCAGATTCAAGAACTCGCTTTCAGAAAATGATGCAAGATCAAAGTTTTTTTTTTTACTGGAAAACAAAGAAATAATAAAAGAAAAAATAACGTATAGCCTAATGCAATGGCAAATAAAATATCCACAGCAAAAAGTTGCAAGCCATCCATCTGATGTAGAGCATAACTCTGAAAAATTGATAATTATTGATCAACCAAAAGATCGATAATTTACAGAAATAAAGTAAATCCACAGAAATGAAAGCCAAGGTTTAATTATAAAAGGAAATGAAATACTAGCTTTACAAAGGGAGTCTAAATCCTAGACTTAAATCATCCATGTAAACAACTTGCCATGTACTACTTAGCAGGTGACTCTTCCCACTGTTACATGTGTGTGAGCGAACAATTAGAACACCTGTGACTTCCTCTATCTACCATGACACTGTGTTAAAGCCAGTCTTGCTATGAAAACTTTCATTTTATAGTTTTTGAAAGAGTGGGAAAAACACAATGCTGGGATAAATGATAAAAATGATGAACAACAATTCTGGGAATACTGAAATAGGTTTAATGCTTTAATGCGTTTAAAACTGGGTGGGGTGGGGGGGGGCAGAGGTATGTACTTTGCAATTACTTCCAAAATCTTTAGTTTTTAAAAATAGCAATTTGTTAATTTACAGATTTTTAAAACTTGAAGAAAATATTTTGTGATAATAATACAAACCAAACTTGTGAGCTTAAATCAGTTGGTTGCTTCAGAATACAGTAATGTTTAACAAATGGGCAATACTGTATAGTGCTTCTAAGAAATGGCAATCAGATGGCTTTAACAAATTATTTCTATTATAATTATTTAATGAAATATGCATCAAATGAAAAAGAACTTTTTTTCACACTTGAATTACATATTTTTAAAAGATATATAAGAAAATTTTGAAACAGCAATTTCTATTTAAAAAAAAAAAAACGATTTTTTTAATACAAAAATGTCTATGTTCATCTTGGGCCTTTCATTTCAAATTCTGTCAACGTCTATGTTTGTCAGGGACCTTGGAAGGGTTAAAACTGATTTTGTGTTCTTTTAATGTAATCTTAATTCAAACTTAAAAACGTTTTAATGTAATCTAATTCAAATTTTAAAGTTCACCAACTTTATTTCTGAACAGAATACATTTTCTGCACATGGATTTAATGGCAAGGACACTGGGAATACAAAGCATAAGATAATTTGGGAAAGTGGGACTTACTAAATAGATGTTAGAGTAACACCAGGCTCTTAACCCTTGCTGGGTCCTCATTGGCAGCACACATTGACAAATTCCAAAATGACTGAACAGAAATCGATACTCCATTCTTAGTACAACCAAGGCTGACCAAGATTACCTTACAGGCCTGCCCATGAGAGGAAATTGCCTTTGTTATTGCGTATATGCTTTCCAACAGGCTGCACTTGTTTGTTACCAGATGGCACTGCCACCACACTGTAGTTCAGTAACGTTTACATTTAGAAACCAAAATGCAGTAGACAGTATGAGACTACTAACAGTGAGAAAGAGTTAATATATCATTTATTTTTTTTTTTATCACTAGGCAAGTTTTATCACATTTAACTGTACCTTACTGTTCAGAAATAAATATTAGAATATTTGCTTACAAATAAGTTCCCTCTAATTTTGGTATCTTACTAACTGATGATTCCAAATCTCTTTCATGGATAAAAATGATCTTTCTGCCATTTAAACCTAAATACTAATTTTTCTTATTGTAAATGTTATACTGTTTTCATCCGTTAGGAAAAAATTGCTTATCGCCATTTTTATGCAAAACATAAATATGGAAATTTCATGTGAAAGCAATTTTATTTACATAATACATATATAGTTACATATATAAGTTATAACGATTGACATATCGTCAATCGTTATAACTTGTTGCTCCCATCTTGAACTTTTTTCCTTTCATGCTGCAAAACTGCTCTTTAAGTTTGAATTTTTTCAAAATATGATGTGTAAGTTTTTCTACTTCAATACAATACTGTATTTTATTATTTTCCTACTCATACCTCAAATATCGCTAACTTTGTAGCTATACTCATTTTCACTGTTTTACACTGAGATGCATGAAATGAAAACTTGCAATGTCTATTGTATTTGAACATCACAAGAAAAAAAATTATCCCACTTCCCACCAAGTGAAACACAAAGGAAAAGAAAACTTATAGCAGAGATAATGTTACATTCTGAAATTAACATTTCCTATCCACCTTCTTTTTTCCAGAAAAGGGTTGGAGTGTAAACTGTTGTTCTGCTCTATCTCACTAACATGAGATAGTATGATGACCATAATGAATTATATGTTAGATGGAAACTGTTTATATAGGGAATAATATAGGTTTTAAATTCATCCACCATTCTTTAAAAGAGAAATTTCCAGTTTTCACAAAAATAAAATGAATACATTAAAAAATACATTCTCATAAATGAGACCTACATAGAAACAGGGGCGTGTGAAGCGACTATGGTTGGGGGGGGGGGGGACGAAAATTTTTCACTTCGAAAATAAAATTTTGCCAACTGGGAAAATAAGCAGTTTACATAAATTTAATTATATCTCTGTCGGGGACTTTCCCAGAATTTAGTTGGGGGGGTAAGCTCCCCAAGATTTTGGCAAGTTGCCTCTTTTTCCAACTTGCCATATTTTAACAAAAATTAAAATCCCATTTTTTACATCTCATCTGAATTTTTACCAAGTCACTCAAATTTTGTCAAAAGTTGCCTTGATTTTGCCAATTTTCTTTAATTTTACAAAGCAAAAATCCCAATTATCACAACTCACCTGGATTTTACCAAGTTGCTCTGAATTTTGCCCTCCCTAGAGTTTGCCAATTTACTTAGGAGGTATTAATTACTTAGGAGGTTTTCAATTTACTTAGGAGGGTATTAGTGAGGGGGTCCCCCATACCTAAACCCCTAGATAGGGGAAATAAAACAGACTGCAAAATCATTTGCTCAATTCATATTAATTAAAAAAAACAGCTGTTATTCTTTCTCTGAAGTTAATATGGATTGAATAAGAGACTTCATTAATCATAATATCCAGTAGTAGACATTTGGGGCCAAAAGATAGATTAATACCCCATTCAGGTTCAAACAAGGGTAATTCAGATATTCCTGAGGAAAGAAATGAGGTTCCAGTACATTTCTCTCTTTATGATTTGCACATAAG
Organism: Ryuthela nishihirai; assembly: GCA_038380435.1. Lineage (NCBI taxonomy): Eukaryota > Metazoa > Arthropoda > Arachnida > Araneae > Heptathelidae > Ryuthela > Ryuthela nishihirai. The sequence continues at coordinate 37,412,212 of JAWZYU010000003.1, read as the reverse complement.
AGAGGAATAGTAAACCATGATTTAAAATAACTGATGAAAAGATAAAAATCAAATTTCTATAGAAAAAAAAAACATGCAATTTTCACTGTGAAATCGAGGACAAACCAACATCACTTCAATCCCGCCAGCACATCTTCTGTAAATAAGAGACAAGCCAGAAGAGATACGCTTTGAGACAGGTTACAGATTAGCCTTGGCTAGTGTGGTGGTGGTAGTGCCACCTACAACTTTCAGCTTTGAAAACTGAATACGCACACTTTGGGTTCATGAGCAGGCCTGTGAGCTAATCTCAGTTGGCTGTGGTACAACACATGAAACTTCAAATTTTTAAAAAACAGATTAGGTTTCATATTTTTTAGTTTTGATGTATACTTGAAAAACTTATATTTTATAGGGCTAAATGTTTACTATTTAAATTTTTGAAGAACTGCTATCAGAAGTAGCTATAAGAAACGGTGCCATCATTCTGGATACCATTCTGAGAGTCTAATGCAGGCAATTTCATAGTCCTTTTCCACCTTCAAACAGTTTCCTGGCCACCAATTTTGTGATTATGAATTTAATCTTGACTACTGCCAACTAGTCTTTTCATAAATTTTTAAATGCTCTAAAAATCAATCAAATACCTTTGGAAATATTTTTGCTAGGAAAAAAACACGAGTTTTGACATGAGTAGGACTCACACCCACAGTGATACTCATTTTTGCAGCAAAAATATTTCTTGAATTCTATGTTTACAGTTAATCTGTGCTTCTACATTAATTAACTGCTTTTTTTTTCTAATCAGAACATTTGGAAAGCAATTACTAAGCGTTTTTACTTTTTGTCTCAAAACCAATTCCAATTTCTAGAATTTTTATCATTCACACATAATTTTTGGAGACAAACTAAAGAGCATGACAGAACCATTTCAATTAGGGTGGAGCACAAGACACAGTGTCCTTGTTCAGATGTCATTAATTGAATACATGGAGAGGTGTGTTGCCAGATGTTTAACCAGCTCACTCTGCCAAGGAAATCTGAATGATGGAATGATGTAAAAAATTAAAAATATTGGTTCTTTTATTAGTTTTTTTTATTGAATTCTATGTTTGTTGATTAACAGATCTTCCTCTGCTCTTTGACAAAAAAAAAGCTTAATTAAAATTGCTTTAAAAAACTTTCAAAAATTGTCATTAAAATCAACAACTTGCTACAGGGGGCATAAAATATTAAGACTTTATGCTGCCTAATGTTATCAGCAAGTTTAATCAGTGAGGTCATCTGAATTATGTAACCTTAGATGGTAATTATAAAAAATTTACTTCCAGGCAGCAGGTAATGGTTAATGCCATATCATATGATGAAAAAAACTAAAGCATTTCACTAAACTATACACCAATATTATTATAGAAGTTCCTACCTTCAAGAAGTTCAACTGTCATAGCTGGCTCCACAAGGCGAAACCATTCCTTTCCATTTGGGGGATTTATAATCTGGAATTCAATATTAATGTGCCAAAATTAATGGATTCAAACATATAAGGTGCAATATAAATTTTACATTCACAGCTAAAATATAGTGCAAAGTAAAAGAAGTGATGGAAAATTCATAATAACTACAGAAAACTGAAGTATCTTAAAGTTTAACTGTGAAGTTAAAAATGATGTCACAGTTTATTATAATGGATCCAAAATTTAATTACAGCATCATTATAAAGTTGGTAAAATTAAAAGTGATGCACTTTCAACCTGCTTTCTATAAACATCAGTTATCATATAAGTTTGTTCTGTTTTGTTGTCAAATTTAGACAAAACAAATTTTTGATTTTTCAACTTAACATAGGAGTGATGTCACTTAGGTCTTTTTACCTAATCATGTGGTGCATTTTTGGATTGCCATAAATTATTTGGTATCTACACATATTCAGTTGTCTAGATGACCTAGAATGTTCCTGCCTGTATATAAAGACTATCATATGGACAATCAATGCATTTTGTTGTGCAATGTGAAAAAATCATGGGCAGTCCAAAGCATCACAGCACACATACTGACTTTGAATGACTTGCATATTTTGATTTCCTTTTTACCATTACATTCTGTTGCATTTTATGATTATTCAAAAGTATGTTTTAGTAAATGACAGATTCAAAGGATGTAAATAGTAATGAATTATTAATCCTATACAATGCTAACAGAATTTTTCATGTATCCCTTAAAATAAAAACATTGCATTTTCTTATACCCTTATGGTTAAAGGGATGAGAAAATGCAATGTTTTTATCAGTCAGTGTAAACCCCTTGACCAAGACCACCTAGATAAGATTGGTCTGAACAGCCTGTATAGGCTTATTTTGGTGGTAAAACAAAAATGGAAAAAGTAAAAAGATGAAAATTAAACACATAAAGATTTTGAGCAATTTAATTTTCAAAAATGTTATTACAAGCTACTTTATATTGATAAAAAATATTTATTCCTAGCATAAGTATATTGTTGCAATATTAATTCAAGCTTTGTTGAATTTTCTACATTTAGTGCCCTCTAATTATATAAGTTAAAGCATATTTTAAGAATTTGAAAAATATGAATCATAAAATTTCATTAGTACCTATTCAACTGAAAATAATTTCACGTTTCTCTCTTAAAACAAAAAGTTGGGTTTTTCCACTCCCTTGTAGGTGAAAGGCAGGGTTGTTTCACCTTTAAGCAGCACTTATTTTGCACACAATGTGATGGTCCACCCATTCACTTTTGCTTTTCCTTAACCAGTTTTACTTTATTTACGTTATATTTATCATTTTGGGGATTATTTAATTTTTTTGGACTGATCACAATTCTTATTTCCGAGTGTAGATTTGCACATGCACAACTTCGACCTTTTGACTGTCAATCACTAAAGCACGTGTGCAGGACACGACCCCTCTTGCGTCATAGCTAGTGCGATTGTCATATTATGCAAATGTCTTTCCCGGTGTGCAATAGACATGTGCCAGACTTTTACGCATGCTATAACTAGTGACGTAAGGTCACAGTTAGTAGTGTGGTGACATTGGATCACAGAGTGGAGATGTAGTATAGTAGTGGAGAGGTAGATTTTGTGAGTGTGTAATATTTTGTGAGTGCCTAAATGGCTTCCCAACAAGGCCATTTAGCATTATGTTTAACTTGTACAGGATATGGCTCTCCACACACAGCTTAACATCCCATCCGATGGGCAGTGGCCTTTCCAAGCCCATTGGTGTCCCTTTTTGACTGAGCACAAGGGTGGAGATTAGCAAAGATAAATCTTAACGATATGAACAGTTGGAACTAGAACCTGGAAACTGCAAATTATGAGCCTGTCATGCTACTGGCTGAAGAGGCAAATCATTGCTATCAATGTAAACCTCTTGATCATCACACTCCACCAACTAAAAGCAAATTTCTAGCTCAAATAGACCATTTTGAATTTTCAATATTTTTCTACCATTAGAGGGTGCAATCAAAACTTTGGTGAAATTCAGATGCGAATTGTAATGTTTTATATCAATACCTATCTAACCAAAAAATAATTTTTAAATCATCTCTGAAAACATAAAAAAGTTGGATTTTCTCACACACATCTCTCCCACCCTGAGATAAGAGAACAAATCATTGTTTCCAATGCAAGCTTTGCAAACCTCATATTTCACCACCAAAATTTCAAATTTCCTGCATACACTGGTTGATAAAATTAAGGAAATACAGCATTTTTCATCAATATTTTAATTTTAATTACATCCCCAAAGTTAAAAATATGATATTATAGGCAACAACAAAATTACAAATTTCAAATATTGAAACAAAAATTGATTTATGACCCTAAATTCCATGCAACATGAAAATTACCAATATAATAAACATCCCCTTAAGTCGCTGCTTGCCACAAAGGTAGGCCTATATTAAAGAGTAATATAATTACTAGGGCCTATAAATTGAGGTCACTATCAGATCACACCATTCTAAAATTGTTGCTTGCAAGGAGGGTTAATCTCATCTTTTTACTGAAGATGGTATGCCATCATCATTTAGATGAATGCTTGCAATGGTGGGCTGTTTGAAGACTTGAAGCATGACAATTGCAAGCAGTGGTAGTAAAAACAGCTTAATGTGTCAAGAAAAATGGTATTGACACTTTGGAAACAGTACCATGAGACAGGAACCTTTACCAGAAAAGCTAGCTAAGGTTGCCCAAGAGTTACTTCAACCTGAACTGACCGCTATCTGGCTCTAATGTATAGTGACCAGACGTCCCGCTTTTGGCTGGACAGTCCCGATTTTTAACAATTTGTCACGCGTCCCGTGGCGTTTTAAAAAAGTCCCGATTTTTGGAAAGAATGCACGACAAGCTAGGGAATGGTGGGAGAACGGGAAGGGAATG